>JARQSW010000393.1:1203907-1443413 GCA_030142375.1 Calameuta pallipes
GCGTAACCCCTCCCGTCTTTGCGATAGCTAATTGGAGCAGACCGCTGGGCCCATTTTCGAGGCCCAGTACGTCACAACAGATATAGAGGTGGGTTGGATAATTCTTAAAAAGACTGCACGGTTGGTAAGGTAGATCCGCAAGGAAAAGGACCCCTTTTAACGGCCGGGGTTGATTCGAATTATCAAATTTCACGAAATCTTAGGCCATTAGCAAAGTAGCTGCCCCATTTTGGTAAAGGACTACTTCAGACTGTATCGAGTGATCGTTTGACTTTTCTCTGACTTCTTTCATCGACCTTTGCCCTTTGATCTCTTTTCGCCCTATTTTATTTCTAACGCGCACCCGCCCTTAACGAAAATCTCATATCCCGCCTGGTTTTACGATCTTATTTTCCTTCGTCAACGACGCCCAACGTCTGTCCCGTCGCTGTCGAAATATCCGTAGATTTTGGAGATGGCAACGCGATGGGAGACGTACGAAACGGAGGGAGTAAAACGAGAGGCCTTGACAGCATCCCTATTTGCTTAGGGAGAAATAACGAGGTTTGCTAAAATTAAGGGCAGGGAAATTCTATCTTTCTTTTTTTGTAACGGAATACCGGATAACGTCGGTTTGTCTTTGGACTTTATTTCTGGGGGGGGAGGTTAAAGGGGTTGAAAATTGGGGATTGAATCCTGACGCTACTGCTGGTCCTACCTCTACTGCTGAAGTAACGGCTTGATTTGTTGTCGAGAAGTTCCTGAAAGGGATGACCGGGTATATGGGTTTAGGGGATGAGGATGGACGAGTCTGGGATCTGGGACTTGACGTGCTTTCCAATATCGTTGATCGGCACTTGTTTACACGAGCAGGTGCAGCCGTCGGGAAATTTATGCCCTCGAGAAAATCGGGACTTTTCACTAACCCCGACCCGCCGACCCGCCGACCCCCAAGCTCACCTTTCGACCGGCGATGGTTCTTCCGTCAACGATGGGGGCTACGCCAAGTAGAGGGATACAGGGTGGTTTGAATCTAAATCATGTTTGTTTATGGGCCGGGAGGTCGAAAGGAAAAGTATACAGGTTTACGGGAAAGGGTAGAGGGTGGGCGCTTACCCAGCAACGTCACGGCCACGTGAAATATCGTGGGAATAAACACCCTTTGTATTATGCAACGTGCCTCGTCTCATTTGCAACGACGAGCTTGCAAATTCGCACCGTTGCAACTTCGAGGAATGGACCAGCCGCGAGAAAGCGGCATAGCGTGAAGGGAGGATAAGATTTGGGGAAAAAAAAAGAAAATTCTCAAAATACACTCAAAAATTTAATTCTCGAAATTTCACGTTTCGAGGTCATTTTTTTTATGTGCGTCACAGTGTAGCATGGAAAATATAGAAAAAAAATGCCTTTTTTTCATCCCCCTCTTATAAAACCCTTATGCGCCAAGAACGGCACTGCGAGTGGCCGGTGCCGTCCGACTGCCTATAACCGACAGTGGCGTTATTCATTGAAGTTCGAGCAAACGCGTAAAAGCAGGGGCCCAAGTAAATTCCGTGACTATAAATCTGACGGGCCATATCCGCAAATGACTAAGGCCAAAGTGAGGCGCGTATCATCGAGCAAAGGCAGCCTCGCCACAGTACTTTATAGGGCAGGATTTGTCCCGTTTTCGAGAGATTGCGAAAATTTCGCGTTAGTTTCCTACGGCGTCTATTAAGTTATCGGTAAGGTGAAAATCCCTGGGTAACCGAACGGGAACCAGTGCCCGACCCTCTATGCTTTACCGTTGATGAAAAATATATGTAGCCTAGCATGACCTGTCAAACTACTGACACCTGGTCGGTAACAGGGAGCTCTACCTTTTTTACAATCCTATCGCAACGCCCTTATATTATGTAAATCTGTTTATATCTATTTGTACTACGTATATGTATATACATATTTCACATACGCTATACTCGTTTCGTAAACCTCCCTCTAACGCCCTTAATTTTCCCTGGATCAATTAACCAAACGCATTTGCTATCCCCATTGTCCAACTGAGACCAAAAGCGAACTGAAATGCGGTAACACTCTATGAACGATTAATATTTGATAAGCGTTGAAATAATTGTCAGAGTTTAATATTTTCCCAGGCTTCCGCCGTTACGCTCATTGTCCCGTTTCTCCGTATTGTTGTTCCAATTAGATGGTTAATTACTAACGATAAATACCGCTCTGGGTATTTAGCCCTGTGTTATCTCGCACATTGTTTGAAACGTCAAAGTATTATTAAATGACATCGGGCTCAATCCATTCGATGGAGATTTAACGTAATTTCGTAATTTGAGTATAGAAATGAAAGATATCAAAAAAGAAGATGCGACTCGTCGCAGGATCCCCGTTTTCTTCCAATTTTATTTCGATACTTCACAGCTCCGATCTGCCTTTCGAGACTGAATCTCCATCGACACGACGATCGGACGATTCCAGTCAGTAAATCCCTCCGATTCTTGCGGCTAATTTTTCAATTACAGCTTGTACAGTCAGCGTCACCAGTATCCTGGAACAAGGATACAGACTCATCAGTGCTTAGGAAATGTCCGCAAATCGGGCATAGTTGATACTACCTGTACTATAGTCCGTCCTCGGTAGTGCAATTCGCATGTCTGCATTGTCTGTCATTTGTCTGATAATACAGATATGACATTGGAGGATCCTTCTTTTGTACAGCAATTTTCGCACCTACCGATCCTTGGAGGAATTTAAAATTTTCAAAGCAATAAACCGTCAGACGTTGCCGATCCAGGGTAAAGATGCATTGTATGTAATTTGTGCAATTTTCGACTCCTTGCTCTCTCACGACTATCTAAATTCATTTTTATAGTCCGAACGAATGACTCTTATCGCCGCGTTACGCGTGTGTAAGAGAGGTAAGTATATTTCGAAATTGTGGTTATAAATTTGAATACCTCACTCTGAAGCAGCACGGTCGCGATATTACCGATTCCAATATTTATGGTATTTTTCGATGGCACTCGAGATTAAAACCATTTCTTATTCGCACTCGCACAGCGTGGCGCTTAAAATTAAGCGAGGTACCACCCGCCGTGACGAAAACAATGTTCGATAATGGAATAGCAGTTTTCAAAAGCATCCTGCTTACGCGAAAAGTGCAATATTCGTGGCGAATTGTCTGCCGATTGAAATTCGATCATACTGAAGTCTCGCGTTTAACATTAGTTGAGATAATATAATTTTCATTTATTCAATTAGTATTTTTATTTTTAATACCAATTACGAGCTGACGTATCCCTCGTTTAAAAAGTAATTATAAAAAAAAAAGGATGAAATTATCTGCTTGAAACACGTGTTTAACAAATGAAAAAAAAAAAATCTTGTATAGTTTCAGAAATATTAGGGTTGTTTCTCGTATCTACGCCGGACGACCTGTCCGCACTTTGTAATTCTCTTTAAGAGGACTCTTAGGCTTATCTTTGCCCTTTGCCCTTTATACAGCCCCGTTCGTGTCTTAGCACAACCCTTTACAAGGGTGACTTTGCGACATACGAACTGGGGGGATGTAAGTGATGCAAAGCGAAATGACCCCCAGAGACCGTTTCTACCATCTTGCGTCAGGGTCAAGAATTATAACACCTAACAGGCTACCAGGAGGAACTTTATTCTCGTCGAAATATCCTGCGTTGTCTCCCTCGTCGAGTAGATATTTTTTTTTCATTAGCCAGCTAAAAGGATATTGCGGTTCGTTAATTTTCAAAATATACCCAACTATTATCCTTTTGAATTATACGCAAGAAAGCCTTCTTTCGTATTGCAAGAAATTTTCATGAAAAATAAATAATATTACAATTTTATGTCGTATTGTGAAAATTAAGTGGTTAGGAAGTGGATGAAGAGTCAGGATTTACGAACAATAGGAAAACGGTACGTTTGATAATACAAATCTGTCAGGCATATTGCACCGGAGAAAATGTGAATCACGCGAATGCGATGCATACCCTGTAAAAGTCTGGTACAGTAGCAACCATAAAAGTCGACACATCAAATCAGCGTTATCGAACGTACAGAAATAGTATTTCCTGTATATGTACCTCGTTGCTCCGTTACTACGCGAAGAATTTTCGCGAGCTTTTATTTCATGCGAAAATCCATCGAAGGCACGAGATGACGTTGCTACGAAGAAATTGCAAGGCATTGCCGAAGTATAGTAACGAGAGCAATTAAGTAACTTGATAGTGGAGAAAAAAAAAGAAAATTTACTACTAAAACAAGAAAATCAAAATCATATGTATAAGCCAAAAAAAAATTGGCGATACAAAATTGGCGAAAATCCATCGAAGGCACGAGATGACGTTGCTCCGAAGAAATTGCAAGGCATTGCCGAAGTATAGTAACGAGAGCAATTAAATAACTTGATAGTGTAGAAAAAAAAAGAAAATTTACTACTAAAACAAGAAAATCAAAATCGTACGTATAAGCCAAAAAAAAATTGCCGATACAAAAAGATATTTTTGAAAAATAAAAAATCCAAGTTTAATTTTATTATCAACGAAAAAGCTCAGCGAAAGTCCACGTACGAGAACGTGGTGTTTTTGCATTAAACATTTATTATATACATATTTGCAAATCCATTAAGGATCATAAAATCTAATACTTGGCCTGCAGGCGACTCTGACATTACCTGCTGCATGATAGTATCGCGAAAAAAATGAATATAGAGTAAAAGGTAAACTAAAAGTCTTTACTGCATTAAAGATTTTTTACCAGAGAGAAATACGACCGAAGGAAATTCCCGTAGCCATAACTCGTCAAACGGACGTCGATCGACATTTTCAGCGAACAAACTTATCGCAGCAAAATGTATATTTTCGGTACGTCGCTGCTCTCCATAACCGTTATATAAAGGTAGCAAGTTCGCTTAGTGTATCAATAAAGTAACCAGGCTACGTTAAAGCATTCAGTGCACGACTAGTACATACAGTGTATACCTATATACATATAGTATAATATTGCAAATCCATATGGATAGTAACGCCATAAAAATTCCAAATGATATTCATCCACGTATCCCATTCCAAAGGCATTTTCATTGCTAGGTTACGCGATCGATCAAAAAAAAAATGTCAAAAACTATTTTATACTATCAAAATTTTTTTCTGACGTAATTTTCTTTCATTCGAAGCTATAGCAACGATGTGTAAATTATTTTCTTTTTAAGGAATTAAGATATTCGAAGTTACGAGTTACAATTAGCGGGAACTCACGTGTTCCTAAAACTGATGAAATTCTCTGACAGATGTCGCGTCGGTCGGCTGCTCATTTCTCTTGGGCTTTTTATATGGCAAAAACGTAACGAGCACTAGGGCCCTTAGAATTGGAGAATGAAATTGGCTTTTACTCGTTGAATTAAATTTCATAGGTCGTGTAGTATTTCAATTAACGATGACGCTGACGGAACAATGGCTGTCACAATGGGATTCCTACCCTTAAGAATATTCGGCAGGGAAACGGCGGCGTATCGGTAAATTAAAATGACAAGGACGCGTTACAAAGGAGGAAAGAGATATTTTAATTGACGTTCCGACGTCACACACCCTTTATTACGATCGAATTGGAAACTCGAATTGGTCTGATACGGATCGGATGATCTGATGCGTCTAATGTGGGTGGAAAAAAAAAATTGAATTCGTATTAAAATATTTTACTGCCACATTTTCAATGCGCGACACCTGTCAATCGTTCGATTCGGGCTTGTCAGCTACTTGAAAATAATTACTTGAATCCGGCATTGACTTTTTCGCTCAAATTCGATCTAATTGAAAATGAATTTTTTTTTTCAAAATATTTATCTGCATACCCATTCACCCTTCCGTCGACATTGCTTTATCTCGTATTAATTCACATTTTTTGCCTTGAAATTCATGTCTTGATTTTACCTATTAAATAATAATTATTCTATATTAAAATTATTAAGAGTGTACCTCGTATCCTGCTAGTTAGGTTAGTCCGTGTAAATTGAATTTCTAGTATGTTAAAAAAAAAGTGTAGGTGGTTGTTACGCCAGGGATGAAGAACCATCTACAAATTGTCGAATTTGAGGTAGTTCAAGTATAACTGTAACGTAAGGAATTTCGCTTGGGAAATGTCTGCCTTTAGTACTTCGCTCAAAGTTACTCTCAGAATAACATGGCGCGAATATAGAGCCCCGAGCACATCCACAGACTAGACGTAGTTCCCGCGTAGTTTCGTCTGGCATCAGAAGGTAGTCGAGAAATTTTCACAAAACTTCTCACGGCGGTGGCAAAGTCGGGTTTGAAAATTACGAAACACCTTTCGCAGTGGCTCCGGTGCACTTGGAAAGTTCAGCTTGTCCAGAAACCAATGTAAAATTCTGCGGGGTTAACGCGAGCGGAGACAAAGGAAACAAAAGTATAACGCGTAAGGGTTCGAAATAAAAGATTAAAAAAAGAAGAAAACAAAAATTAAAAAAAAATAATTCTCTTACGGAGTCATCAAAATTTCATTATCATCTTCGAGGTCGAGTTTACGGTGAGAGAGTTAAAAAAAAAAGTCGAGTACCAAAATTTTAAAAAAATTTTTGCCCAAAATAACGATCGTGAAAGATAAAAGAACTTTTCTTCGGTTCTTTCGGTTTAAAAAAAAAAAAGGTGCATAAAGAGACACCAGTGTGCACCGGCAATTCGTATTGGAGCTTAATCCTTTGAATGAAGAAAAGCTCAGCCTTATTTGCAAAAAGGCGTTAAGATAAAAATTACCATGAATAGCTTTTCAACCCTTTTTACATCCCCTTTGACGCTGGTAAATATATATGTGTGTATACAGTGTATACATATAGTGGGTACTAGAATGCTACATAAGTACAGCCCTGCTATACCCTCTTCTTGCGTAAAGACTTCTGGAAAAGTTTTGACCTCCACCGCCCCTTGAAAAACAGTTCAAGTTTTGACCCCCGTCAAGGTTGTATTTTAGGCTTAGGATAGATTTTGGTGAACCCGTAGGATTAGGACAAGCCTATGAAATCGGAGTCAGGCTTGACGTCCGGATAACAAGACCCGTTCAAAGGACTCCGTACGACTTTAATCTAGATTTATGTATTATAAAATGACCGTTCGTTCTGTACCGCCCATAGGATCAGTTTTAGGTCCGAACACTTTTTTGAGCTTATCCAATATTTTATATTCGAAAAACTTTCTTAAACTACACACATCGACGATAAGCCTGCTGTTTCGCGCGTGATAATTTTCGAAAATGATATCGATTTTGATATAAAAAGTTTTTTAGTCATTTTCAAAGATTTCGTAATTTTAATCCAATTGACGCTTTGCAGCGACGTATTCGAGCGTTACGAGTAAAAAAATTAGTTCTCTGAATGGACGACAGGGGATTTCTAAGGAAACCATAAAAATTGAAACTATTTCCTGATAAAACGTAATTACTGAATTCCGTACTCTGTAAGATTTGTCTCTAAATCTTGGACCCGAAAAGGGATGCTGTGCCGCAGGAGATTGCACATAAAGCAATCATGCTCGAGCCAAGGTCCTGAAGTAGGTGAATCTGGTGATTGGTTTTTGCTATGAATCGAGAGAGCCTTAAAAGCACTTAGAAATGAGAATGACGTTAAAAAAAGAATCTGCTCGAATTGGATTCCGGTTTCGCTATATTTCACGTAAAAATTTTTAACGGTCATACCAAATTTTCTGATAACGACTTATAACGAATAAGTACAGTCGTGATATCAATTTTCCTCCTTACATCCCTAACTAAGAACCCAACCAGGTCAAATCTCAGGAAACACCAAAGGCGAGAGTTGGGTGTCGCAAAACAGGTGTGAGCCACGTTTCCGATTACAGGTGAAAAGAAGTAACGTAAAGTACGTTGTTACTGTCGAAGAATATTAAGTTTCACTGAATCTCATCTAATCAAAGGTCCTCGAATGGTTAAACGTATGAAAGAAAAAAGATCGTGAAAAACCATAATATAAACAAAACCAAAAAAACACCCTTCTCGACATACAAAAAACCCCACGTAATAAAAAAAAAAAAATAAATATTAATAATTGTCCAAAAAAATAAGTTACCCATAACCTCGATAAATCATTTTACGAACCCCCCAAAAGTAAAAAAAAAAATAATACGCGTGCTTCGACGCGATAAGAAATTATTAGCTCGACTATTAAAAGCCACTCATAAGTATTATAATTACGTACAGTTTCGGCAGTCACGATTATCTCAATGACGAAGCCAATGGGATCCCGTAATATTTACACGGGCTACAAAGTCTGTTTAAATTACGTTTCGCAGTAGGTTGACTTTCTAACTTAAATTAGGTTGGCCCACAGCAAAAGGGCCCGACGTGCTTTGCTCACTTGCTCGGTCGGTCGGCTGGTTGGACCTGAGTACGTGCGCAGTGTTGCGAAGGCGCGTTGACGCTTTTCTGAATAAAAGCAAATTTTACCCAAATTGGACAACCGCTGCTTGACAGCAACCGTCTATTTCGTACTGTCGGCTCCGTCCAAGGAGAATTACCCGTGAAGTTTAGCAAATTAAATTCTTAATAACCTAAGCCGCTCCCTCGGCTACTCCAACCCAAGAATTCCATCCGCTACTCGAGAACCTACGAGAGCTCCTTAGAAAAGCTCGAGGAGACGCGTTTTGATTATCACTGAAAATTTAACGTCAAACGAATATGTCTGCCAGACGCGAGCGACACGTGCTGCCACCTGGGGCAAAAGTCCGAAACTACTTGGTACATGGAATATTATGGAATCAGGTCAAGCTCTTTAATAAGGATGTAATTATCGAATGTCCATGTCCAGGAGCGACTTGCAGGGTGCATCAGTCTCTGTTAAAGTTGGCTAGGGAAATTGTATGGGCGAACAGATGAATTTTAATTAGTAATAAAGTTATGCCCATTATGCATAAGATAGACCAATTAACCACCCACGGACTAATTGGCTCCGATCAAAGCAACGGGAATGACATATACGAGCCTAAGAGCATTTCTACGCTAGACGTTGCTCCTCCTGAAAATCCTTATCCCTATGGACCACCGACAGCCCTTGGGGAACGTTTCATCCTATAGCCTATCTCTTTGCTCTGATTAAGCACCGTCTGTTCTGGTTAGGCTGACTAGGCAATATGCTTCCGCTCTTGGCCAACCCCTAACAAGCCTCGTTTCATTCTGTCTGTCTGACCGAATATTACATTCCTACCCCTGCCGCGGACGCTGTCATTCCATAGGGGAAGACCCTTTATCCTAGACCAACGATACTTTGCTACTCTACCTATAAACAAGCACCAAAAAGACAGCGTATAGATGAAAAACAGGGAGGGTAGTCATTTTCGAAGAAAATTCGATCGCGAGTGCACGCGTGACTTCTATCTCAAAGATATGGATGATAAGGGTCAATTGTCATCCAGAGAGATTTATGGTGTCTGGATCTTAGGGTCTATATTTTTTTGTGCACCCTATATATTTATAATACCGCCATTCAGTGTCACGTTATCGGAGAATTTATCGATATGGACCGTTAAAAAAAAAATAGTAGGTTGTGACATTTATTAAATTTTTCTTAACACTACCCTCGGATCTCGTAGTGCACTGCGAAGGCAGTCAAAGAGTGCATCTTCATGTGGGCGACAATATATCTTCACGTCGAAACCGTGTGAATGAACTACCAGTGTTAATCTGCGTGTCAAAATGCTTCGCCAAGTGTATTTACGTTTCGCGTCGTGTTTGATCCTGTACCGGGTGACCGGATTAAACAGTGAATCGCGTGCGCAGGGAATCTCTCAAGGGGGATGGAGACAGACACAAGGGTAGCTAGTTGAAATGGAACCTCTAGCAGAATAAGGTTTCAAGCGGTAGAGAAAGTAAGGATAAACAGATTCGTCGTGTCAGCCAAGAAAAAAGTCTCCATCTGTAACGCCGAAGCTCTATGTCACTGGTGAGTCTGAGTGGTGGAGAATGTCTTCTAATCTATAAAGAACCCACTGAGCTCTGAGTGGGACGTTTGGACAGACTGGGGACGAAGGGTTAGGGGATCGTGCGATGCGTTTCTCTCTCTTTTTATTTGTCTCATTTTTCAAGAGAAATTGAAAAGGCTGCAACCCGCTCTATCTGTTATTCTTGCGAGAAGCAGGACAAGGCGTATCGACGACTACTATAGGATATTCCTTTTTTCTTCTTTCAAGAGAGAAAGAAGAAAGGAGAGATCACTCTCTTCTCTTTTCTCTTTTTTTTTTTTTTTCTTTGGTCGTCCCTTCTCTTACCACCAAGTGAAAAGAATGTCGCCGCTCGAATCCTTAGGGATAAGATCCTCGCGCTCGGATACGAAACTGACTGGTATAAGGGTATGCCGATAAGACACACGTATACCGGGTGATCCGGCCATAAAGTGTCTACGCGAATGGAATGGATTACGCGTGATGATTGCTTTTAACTGGAGCACCCGGTGTATACTGTGCATATATGCATATAGTTATTGAACTGGGATAAAGTTAATCTAACGAAAGTGAATTCTGTTTGTGACACAATCGAGTGTTTTATAAATTGTAAATATGCATTTTTTTTTTTGTGTTTCAGGTAAGTCCGATCGTTGACGTTGGACCGGGACGAAATAGCGATAACGAAGAAATTTTTCTTCCCTCAGGATTGTATCGGGTATTGGTGACTATTTTGCTCGATAATCGGATAATCGATTAATCCTTGTGCGAACTTGCGTGATTTTACCCGGTATATCACTTTCCAGTTTTCTCTCAATTCTTCGGTCAGTGCTCACGTAATTAAAGCAATTCCGTGGAATTATCGCGATAAGTTATCGCAAACGTAAAACGCAAACCGGTCGTTGGAAAGCAGCCCACATGCTTGACTTTTCACCGCACGAACCCTTCGAATCGAACGTAAGTTTCAGGAGGTATAATTTAACAAGCAGAGAAGAATTAACCAAGATTACAAGATAAAATATTATTTGTCACATCGATCTTGAATATATCGATATCCCCATATCGCACGTAATTCCCACCAAGGATATTTAACAATACCAACAAAAATTCCCTAAAAAATACAGTACCTACCATCGAACGACGTTCGGATCCCTCGAGCGTTAAAAAAAAACAAATTTTCCAAAAAACTCATCCAATATACGTTTCGCCTGACTCAGGAGCCAAGTAATTCGAAGATCTCGAATTCCTAACAGTATTTCACGGTTTAACGATCAGCGAAGACTGAAAAGTTTTCACGAGTCGAGTAAACAGAAAGTATAGCTTGCTCGAAGTATAGCGTTGTTCCCCCTTATCTTATCCACTCCGCGAAACCCTCGTGAAATAGAGAAGAAGAAAAAGAAGCTCCCATGCCGAAATAAATGTGTATAGGAGCAATGAGGTGAGGTGAAGGGTGAAGGTGGAAGGTGAGACCCATAAAGTTGGAAATTTTTCGAATTGGAAAAAAAAAAGGCGTCGAAGACGTATACATTCCGCCTCTGGCAAAGAATCCCTTAAACAAGAAGCGTGCGGTTGGATACGCTAAGGGTTGAAGAAGTCACAAGAAGGGGGAGTGGCTCGAATATTGTATCAACAGGCCGTTGAGCCACGAGATAAGAAAGTTCACCGTTGCGTAGCATTCGTGGTTGTCGGGGAAAGTTGTAAACCCGTTAAAGAAAAAAAAAAACAAGAGGGAGAGACAAAGGGAAAAAAAATAGGAACGAGCAACCTCCGAAGGGGTGAAGTAACTTGCCGCACGATAATGGCGCAATGAACATCGGAAAATAATGCCATTACTATCAGATAGCAATATCCAGGGCGATAGGAAGGACGGGTAGGGACAGGAAGGAAACAGGAAGGAAGGAAAGCAGCCAGAGAATTGTTGTCCCGAGTCCCTCCAGCGAGCGGAAGTGCTACCCGGGTAGCAATCGATATCCGGGGAACAATGGACGCCTGTACGCAATGATGCGACAAAACGCATTCATACGTAGATACCACGTTAGAAGGGTTGTATAGTGTACATGTACCGGTATATCTGTATATATTTGTATATATAGATATATATAGTTCATACATTAAGTCAGCACACACGTAGGTGGGATATAGTCAAAGACCCATTGAACTTCTGGCAAGCTGGTTTATTATGTGCCAAATAACAATGTGTGATTCGCGAGAAGCCAACGTGACTGACCTCAGCAATTCGAAGCGGATATGCGGAGGCAGCTTCACGGAGGTTATGATTGATCGTGCTGCTTCAGTTCAGGAAGGCAGCTACTGCTGGTAGGATTGACGGAGGGCGCCGTAGAGGGAATGGAAATGGCGGAGGAAGGAACCAGGGAAAATCCTTGAATCGTGGCTAAAAAAGTTTGGCGCGTCGGGACGCTTCTTGGAGGAAAGCTTGGAAGTTGTTTGAAAAAAAAAAAATTCATCCTGCTCAGACCTACCCTTAACTCCCGTCCTTCAAACCCCCTTAAACGCCCCTTGGACGTTGTTACGTTGCTTCTAGAAAAAAAACTGCCAGTTCTCTGTGTTGTGTTGATGTAAATTTTTAGGAACGATTTTTTTTTATGACGTTACATCGATATGTCGATGGTTGAAAATGGCGGACGAGGATTTAGGTTTTTTTTTTGGGAATTGTAGATAGGCGTAATTGACAATGAGTCCTGGTGGGTTGCCCGGATGGGTAATTAGGGGATGACGGGGCGATAATTCTATGGGGTTAAAATGAAAAGAAACGAGACGAATGAACGTGGTTATTTTAAAAAAATTGTATTTCGAGTTAAAAAAGATTTTAACCACCGACGGTTAACCGTACAGCTAAATGCACTTGTCGTACAAAAGGGGGATCGAGCTAAATCCTAAACGGTAGTGATTACCGGGAATGTGTAAAGGTGGAAAGAAAAGTCCGAAGGGGATGCGAAGGAAAAATAAAAATCCTTCCCACCCGGGGGGGGGGATGGGAATAATCTGCGGGAATTCGCGAAACTTTATAGAAGTGAATTCGCGCACCTACTCGGTGGAATTCCCGTGAAAACGCCGCCGGCTAATTCGATAACCGGGCATGACCTGAAATACATGACGTAATTAAACGTTACGCGAAAATAAATTACTCCCATTACCGTACAATAAATCATCGCGAAAATTTCTCTTCCCGGCAGATTGACGTAACGCTATGTAAGACGTTAAAAAAAAAAAATTTATAGAAAACCCCCGCGAATCATTTTATTTTGCACAGTTTTTACATTGCACGTTCGTTTCGTCGATATAACATTTTTGCACCCACGTATATATAATACACACACAGTATATACAGATGATAACCCATCATCCTATTAACCCCCTGATCAACCCCCCGAAGCTTCTCTGGCTCGAGCAGATTGTCCACGTAGCCTCTAACTAAATTGCATAAGAAGTATCGATCCCGTCGCCAATATCGATACGGAGTAGCGTTCCTGTCTTATCGAATTCCACGTTCTAATTGACTGACTGCCGGTAATTGTAATCCTGTAATCACTTCCGCTTGTGACCAATCACGAACGTAGATCAATGTCTTGTGTCAATTAACGGCGAATAGTAAACTGCAGTATTGCTTTTGGAGCATATATCTATATAACGTGCAATGCGATTACCATGAAATTCGAATGTTGATATACAAAGAGAAATAATTAAATCAATGCTACTCGCGTGATCTGTATATTACGTTATTTTGAAAAGTATAGAAAAAAAAAAATATATATTATGCCATAAATTCGCACGAAACGCCATAGTAATATATGACATACGTTGTACGATACCGTACATATTTGTTTCTGGATAGGAAATATTTCCTGGATTATTTCCGTTTTTTTTTTTTTTTTTTTTACATCTCCACTAGGATTAGTAACAGGGTGTGACTATACGACGTCTGTTAACAGGAGGTATGAAGCTGCATTGCGGATTATTTACTCCGTGACAGTATAGATTGCGCAGGGATTTTAGAGCAGATTAAGGGCTGACTATGTCGCGCTATTACTACTGGTTAGTACATACAGGAAACGTAACGCGCGCTGTAAACCCTGTAGTCGCTTTTAATCCCATTAAAATCCTATCGTTATAACGTACGATGTTCAATATCATCGAAACTGTCATGCGAATACGTATAGCTGGCACATTAACATCCCTTAAATTGCGAGAAAATCCGAAGGGGTAGAAAATAGTTATTACCACCGATGAATCATAGGATACGAAGATGGTTAACTCGAGAAGAAAAAAAATTACTACGCGTCTGCTAAGTTGTAGGAGGTAGGGAGGGTGGGGGGGATGAAGTTGGGTATAAATATCGTTTCCTCCATCCATGATTAAAATCACCGGTGACTCAAACTCGAGCTAGTTTCGTCGAAGGACTAATCTGCAAAGTTTTCAAAGTTTCAAAAGCGAGGGTTGCGCGGCTGGCAAGGAAGAAATACTATAAGGGGGTTAGTAGTCGCTGTTCAGCGTCGAGGGTCGAATCGAGGAGTTGTCACGTATTGCATAATTTGAGTATACTGTTTATTCGAGTATTTCGATTTAATGACTGCAGCTGGATACCGCGTTACATATTGTATATTAAGAATTTCGATATACGTCGTATACACGTACAGTAGAGATATGCTGCTCTGTGCTAATATATTTATGATATATCGCCATGAGATCTTATATGGGCCGAAATTATGTATCTGGTTGATCAAATGTAATCGTGCATTCCCATATACGCGATATCCAATGGCGGATTTGAATTATTTGATCTTAAGTGGTTTTTGCAAGCTTCGCTGCGTCAAGAATCGCATAATAAATTATTCACCGTCATGGGAAAGCGTATAGTGGCGCATTCCATATTCCGTGTGCAGATGCGTGGAAAATACATCGGAGCATGCAAATTGAAAATCGACGGGGCTTCATTTCATTTGCGTCGTCCATACCAGTCACAGGGATGCTTCCTTCTTCGTCTGACTCGCTTCCTGAATTACATTCTTGCATTTTTATCCGAACGAAAGGCGCCTCCAGTCGTCTCGATATATACAGTGATTTTCTGGGGATTGAAATTTTCGAAAACATCAACCGCCTTACTCGTGTACTATTACGGCATTGACGGTGCTGGACGGATGACGACGCGTCATGGTTGGTATTGAAAAAAAATTAATTTGAATTTCCCGCGCTCGCTGACTTACCGACCGAGCACGATTGACTCACTAGATATTCGTCTGACTAGTCGGGTTTGCGCTACTAGTGAATTGTAGAATCCATGAAAGAATAAATAGAGGGGGACACCCTACCCCTCCCCAATATATGGTGCTATAGAGGGGTGACTAACTGATTGGTTGGCTGACTTCGTTAAATAATGCACCACCGAACTAATAAGACTCGGGACTTTCTATCCACTTAAACCGAACTAATTGCCACCGGTGTTCCATCATTATTTTCTGAAGCTCAATTGTTATCCGCCGGTTCACCCTCTCCCCTGTCCCGAATAGAATCTCCTGCCAACATTAACCCTCCCCTTCTGGCTGATCTTTTATTTTTTTACCCAGCCATTCTATCCAGAGCTCCGCGATTCTCGTACGATCTATAGATCGTGCTGTGATCGATATTCGATGACGAAAAATCATGGAAGTGTCATTAAGGCCGTACTCGAGGATACCGCGAGACCCGAGTAATTATGGAGAAATATGGAATTTAGGTTCCCTGATAATACTTTTCAGTCCGCTGAATATCGCGATTGACGTAACGAAGGAATTTGGTAAAAATATATTTATTCGTTTCGCCATAAGTAACGCACGTCCTATATAACGCCAGTAGAAGTAGATGTGGTGAGGAAAATAAAAAATTCGATATCTACTTTATTTTTAATATACCAAAGAATTTCAACGAGGGACACCAAGGCAGTATCTTTTACGTTTCCTCGTATATATGTTCCCTAATGCATAATGCATATGAAATAGATCTATAAACACCATAAGAAAACTGTTACTAGACTCTATATAGTTACCAGCGTAAGATTTTTCTCGAGGCTTTACCTCTCGTCGACTTTTGCCCCGTCCCGATTTTATTTGCAGCCTGAACCTCCAGGTTGGCTTCGGTATCGACTATACGATATATTATTTATTTTTATATGGCTAACCAAGAGACCACGGACACCACCTACCTATGGCTGCAAGATGCGATATTGGTATTACTAAAAATAAAGACTCGCACGATACCAATATTTTATCATTTGATTTTTACTCCTCTGGCAATTGCAACACGGATAAAGAAAATACGTTATTTTCTTTTTCTTTCTCTTTTTTTTTTAACGTGATAATAAAGTCGCTCGGTAAACGAAGGAGACTCGCTTAACTTCATTGCAAACTTTCATCCGAATTAGTGTCGTTGCCAATCTTGTCGAGCTCAGCTTCGATCCCCTTGCTATTTCTTGCCGTATAATCTGCAAGACACAGACTTCAGTTTTCACGTTTTAATAGTGGCAATACCTAAAATCGAAAAATCAAAAATTCTTACCGGTCAGTCTTTGGGCGATAAAAAATGTCACTTCCTTGAAAATATTAAGCCGTACCAAGAAAGCTTTCTGGATAGAAAAAAAAAACATATTAATATATAGAAAAACAATGTGCAGTTTGTAGACACAGTGGTCGGTCCATGTAATCAGGCATTATCTGCGTACCTATTGAAAGTGGTACTGTTCATTATCAATATACAAGTTAGCCAGAGCGTGTGCTGCCATTGTTTCGATACTCGGCCATTTGCGATTTCTTGTATAGTAGTATGGTATACAGTACCGTGCTTGCATATATAGTAAACGTACGAATCAGCGGTGCACCAACTTTACGTCAATGCGTCAGCTTTCCCTTCTTTATTTTACGATAGGAAAATGGCACTCTATCGGTTTTACTTTACGAACCACATTTGGCTGCTGAACGACGAATGGCTCCACTTTCGAAATGGCCATTCCTGGAAACTAGTTTCCCGTCCGATACCGTCAACCCTTACGGAAACGATAACTGACCCTTCCTTACGTCCTCGTGGGTTTCCTAAACCTCAAGCAGAAAACCAGTTCTCGAGGTAACTGGAATAGAAAAGTAATTTTTCGAAAAAAAAAAAAATATCCCGAGATCGCAAAACGAGAAACAAAACAGCCAGTAAGGATATACTAAAAATTTCATACTGATTATTGAAATTGCAAAAAAAAAAATATTGTAGTCTCGTGGCTGTTCCATTATTTTCTTTTTACTGCGCAAAAAGTCACACATACCAATGACGTATTTTGCACTGCATTTTCATCCACGTGAAGAAACGTTACGTACGTATATTTTTTTAACCCCCCCAAACCACAGCATAAGTTGGAAACAAGAGGAAGCCTCGCGATTACTAGCACGGTTTTGTCGGCTTTGAGAACACAGGTACAAAAGGGTAAATTACCCCTTTCACGTCGACGACGAAAAGCAATATGGCCTCGGTGCCACGTAACTTCCTGCATCGGCGACAAAGCACGGTGGCCGATATCGTCACTTGCGAATCCGTCGAATGAATTGAACGATCAGATAATAATGCCAAGAAGACTTTCTTCGCCATTCGCGTGATATATATAGACTTTTATCTTTTCTTAAATCCAATTAAAATAATTCAAAATTCCACGCGAATTTCAATCAGACAACGAACAAAGTTTCTCGAGACAAAAAGAAATAATAAAAATTATTTGCTTTAAGAAACGACTGAAAAATCCACCTCCGTCCCCCTTCAAAAAAAGACGAAAGAGTTTGAAAAAAATTTTTACAAAATCAAAACTTTCAGACAATAGTAACATTCGAAATTAGTAAAAGACAAAGAAAATAGAAAAAAAAAACAGAAAAAGTTAAGAAAACTCAAAGTTACCAACGTCGATACCAACTATGTGTCATGGGAAATATATACATACATCTTGATATATGTATAGAAATGTCCTATGCTAGGTAATATATTAGGTATAACCCATACTAGGTAACTTCGTAGAGGAAAACTTTCACGTGTTTACGCGTCCAACTAAAATTATTGATCCGTGATAAATTGATAATATATCGACTTCATGTAAACTGATTCCGAGGATTTCTAATTTTTCGCTACGTAAACAATTTGCTAATGCTCTTTATCTTAATATCTTCCAATCTATACATATCAATACTCGCGAGCCTATAGATATATTTATCAGGTATACCATACCGACTTCTCAAGTTACCTATAAATTTTCATCCGCCCATATCCTCCACTGTACCAATTCCCCACGAATGCATTCTCGGCCTGGAATTGCAACTTGTCTGGATAATTGGATCGACTGCGGTATCATCTAAAGGGCCGTATGGTATACCTATATATATACTATATACGTACACACACATATGCCTACCCTACAGGAAATAGGTAGGTATAGCACTGCACTTACACGTATGACTGGTGACATAAGACAAAAATGCATAAAAGTGACTAACTTTCTATCGCATAAAAGAAAATGGTCGATTCTTAGATATACGGGCGTTTATTACACCCGGTAATCTTTGAAAGTAAAACATTAAACTTTAATTATACAGCTAGTAAATAATAAACAATGGCTAATTACGCACTAAGTTATAAGCGTAATACGTGCTTTTAAAATCTACGAGGGAAAAGGCTAGGTGCTCTTTAGTGAGATTAAAAAGACGCGAAATTCCCCAGGCTGATTGGCGACTTTCCCACGTTTCGTTGAACCGTTAATAATACCTCATCCTTATTTTATTGAACGAAAGTAATTTCATCCGGATATCAATTCCGCGCAGTGATTTTCATTGATCCTTGACGTCTTCCTTTTTTTTTTTTTTTCTATCAAGTTGGTATAACGATAGACCCAAAAAGCACTTAAGCATACCCAATGATAAATGAAACACGTGTTAACAACGTTAAATGACTAAATCACATAAATAATGGAAAACAGGTTAAGTAATTTTCCCTAGAATTTAGTTCATGTCAATTCCAACCTCTATCAAAGAGCATTCCCGAAGGTGAGCCGCAGTATCTAACATGAAAATTTAATATGACGAAATTCCCATGACGACCGTCCAAATTTCATAGCTTAAAGGTTCACCCCCTTAGTTTGGGTTGCAGGTGAAGTTTCTCGCTGTAAGTTCAACATATATCAGGTAATACTTGGCCTCTAGAGTTTCTGCCTAACATTAATTGTCACTGTAAATCCAGGTAAAATTGATAGTGGAAAAGAAAAAAAAGAAAATGTATATATGGAAAATGAACAAGTTTAATTATTGATATCAGTTGTGATATCAGTGATTAAATAAAGTTTGAGAATTAAATCGCTTTTAATTCCATCCACTTCACCTTACTTACTCGGTCTTAATTTTGAGGTTATAAACTTCATAACCGTATTACATACTAACCTCTCGACCTATTTTTTTTTTTTTACCTGGTCTAATCAGTTTAACCTCGACACTCGATTTGAAATGTTAGCGAGTTACGTAATTGCGTCCGCCGCCCTGAACCCAACGCCAATCGAGACTTTACAAACTACGTTGTTGTTATCCCGGGAAGCTTTTTTCAACTTAGCCAAATTCCGAAACGGTATGGGTATAAGAGAATTTGTATTTAAAAAAGAGGGGGGAAAACTTTGATAACAGATTTAATTATGTATTCCTGCGGAATAAATTTTGAACTGATTGAATATACGGCGAGCGGTGAGGCCCCGTTAGATTTTTCGTTAAAATAATAAATAGAGTATACAGCTATTGTATGAAAGCCGCATGAAGGTTATACTGATTTACACACTATTCTTTCGCTATAGTAGCAGACTACATATAGAGTTTGATAATTATTTAAATAATAGAAAATTAATACTCACGCAGGTTAATATTTCCGGATGCTGCACGTACTAGAATAGAGTAATTGGTCCACGGTCCTCGAATCGTTTAACTAGATTTATTATTTGTTCGATGGCTTTATTTCGAAGCGATGCAATTAACGTTGGGGTCATGAGCTCGTTACACTGCGTACAAATACACGGAGACTAGTGGCTATCTCGATTATTATACAGGTTCAATTTGCGTATCGATTGTCAATGGAAATAGATAATTTAAAAAGAAAACAAGTCATACCTTATCACAATGAATATGTGTTATTTTTATAGTTACTTTCACGAACGGATTAGAAAATACCATAAACAAAAATAGTACAATCTACTGTAACTATATTCAACAAATTTAATATCCATTGTAACGAGGCGGTCGGCTTGTAACGGCTCTGTCTGGCCGAAGGGCCCCGAGGGGGCACGAATTCGCCCGAACCCTAACGGAAAGCCGACGGAGACACCCGATCGGCTAAGGACCCAGTATTAGTGCCACAGGCCACTTATTAGCATGGTGGAAGTGAGACAAGGTGTCGCGGTTCTCGAGACGTGTTTTCAAATCTACTGCGCAGGACCATTGCTCCGGCCATTTTGTAACATGTAAATAATGAATTAAAGTGTATAAATAACAGTAAATAATAAATCGTAGCCACGATCTTAACCATCTGCGCAGTGAATTGAAGTGAATCGTGATCGAATTCTTAAAAATAAACATAAGTAATTAATTTCTAAAGCAATTGTGCAAACGTGCAAGGTTGTTACTTATTAAAAGTAACCAAATATCCAAAAAGATATTATTTATACAGAATAAATAAATAGTTTACCGCTTCAATCGTCAAGTGATTCTAACCTCAGACACCTTTGAAATTCTTAAGGGTATATACGTCTTCTCTTTAACTCTGATCCGATCCCCATATGCTGTTTCTATTATTTTCATGCAATCAGTGTACGTGTTTAGCTTCACATAAAAACAAATTCGATATATCGGTGGTGACAACAGACGATTTTGAATTCCCGCTTGTAATGGCCGGCGCAATGTTCCACCTGTCCTATTGGCTGTTTAGTATATATGCGCAATGCTACACCTGGTCTATTTCCACTATGCTCATTAGTACGAAACTCACAAAGAGCAGTGACAAAAGTGTGATTAACGTGAAAGTGCAGTGAAAAGTAAAGCAAAGAGAGAGAGCCAGCCTTCCTTACGTATATAAGTACTTCTTGGTTCTTACTAAAGAACTTTTGCGCATGCGCCGTATCACCATTATAGAAACGTTAAAAAAAATTCTTTCATATACGTTTCAAAAATTATCGCAATCTTTCAAATTGAGACCGTATGCCGTTAACGTGGACGCCACACAGTATATTAATTCGCGTTGAACAACAATGGCAAACAATCAATCGCCATAGCGAAACGCGGTGACAGAATATCGAAACGTATGCAGCAAATTAACTCTAATATGGTTTTACACTAAAGGAATCAGTCACAATGAAACTTCGGCTAGAATGACAGACTAACGATCCCCTTTGCCTATCCACCCCGGTCTCGTACACTTAATAGATCGAATCTCACCGTACGTTGAGTAGGCGAAATTTTACAGAGGACTTTTTAATACAGAATAATCTCATAGAATTCAGTGTTCGAGATGCGCTCGACATTCCTCTGCGCTTTCCCCATCACACTGTGCATATTAACTTCGATGAAGCTTTCTCGACATTCATAACGAGCTTCTGTACGAGATAATACTCTCCCACAGGAAATTTCCTTCGCTTCTAGAGTCTAAACGGATTACTTTACCGCGAAACGGAAGAATTAGTTTTCACGAGACGTCAGTTACGATTGGACGACCTAAGGAATTTAGCAGAGCTTGAGAAAATAGGATGCCATTATAAAATTCTTTCTGATTATACTGAGTGTCCAATACTGGGTACCGGGTTACAATTTCCCGACATGTCTTCGGCAATGTTCGGTTACACTCGGGTAAGCTGCAACACAGCATTCAGTTAAAATGGGAATGTTGTCTGCCTGGTTGCGGGATTAATTTGGAATGTGCGCTAAAAATTGCTAAATTTATTCACAAAGTTCGGCATGCAAATTTCAATTTCAACCGTTTTAGCTGGTATCGCGACTATCGGATCCCCTTATCATTTCCCACCATCCTACTAGGCCACCCACCGACGCCGTTATTTCTTTATATGCTTTTTTTTTATTTTGTTTTTTTTATTGATTCTAATACACTGGGTATACTGCGTATACATTCTTCTGGAATCGCAGGAGTATTGATGATGTCACTGGTTAACACTCGCCCTTAGAACCCGTACATTTTGGGTGACGTCTCTGAATGTGAAGAAAGGGAGAAAAAAAGGTAGAAAGAAAAAGTGAAAAAGGTCTCTAATTGCCTCAGCACTAAATTCCTTCTTTGGAGAGCTGCTAGACGTGGGTATGTCGGCGGTGTACTATATAGATATGTATACATAGGTAAATACATACTTGGGAGATATTTCACGTAAAAAAGCATTGTTCGTCACGTTCTAATATGATTTTCATTCGTCCGGTGCGCGTGCTCGAGGTGTAATTAAGTTAAGCGAATAAGTGAAAAGAGAAGAGCGTAGCAACTAAAAGCAAAAGGTAAAAAGGCTTTGTTGCACCCGAGCGACACATCACGAGTATACAATTTTACGCTATATGTAAATGCAACAGTCACTCTGTTTTGTTTGCGTTGATAATACAAAGCGTTGGCTCGGTTCGCTTAAAAATTATTATTATCCTGATTAGCGGGCGTCTGAATTTTAATTCAAGGTCTCTCGACGTCGTGGTCATTTGTTACGCAAGATGAAATATGCATCGGGTATTATAACTACGCGCTGGCTTGATAACATAATTCCTGCAGCGAACGTCACGAAAAGCATTTGGGAATTGAAACACTTGATACTTATGGGACGTGCAGTGGTAACCGTGAAAATGTAGTATTTTAATTCCTTAATTTCATTGATACCAATAACAAAGTATTCTCTGTCTATTATTTCTCTCTGTACGGATATATTGAATGCGCCCGTTTCATTGAACTGTCGGAAAAGGGATTTTGTCAGTTTTTATTGAATAAAACAAATGCCTCAAATAAAATCTAACCTTTCCCGATACGGTCATGTCAGTCGGACAATTTTTACAATTTTACATTTTCCTCTGCGAATCGACAAAAAAAGAGCCTTGAATTCGACCTACTGACAGTAAACAGTAATAAAATATTAAGAACCTCAATAGAGAAGGGATGACGTGACTGCGATAAAAATAAATTTTAAAGGAATGTACGTTCCATGGGGGGGGAAAAAAAAAAAGTAATATCGTAATGTGAAAATATTTAATATTAACGTCCAGTCCACTTTTGAATTTCCCGGGTCAATTTTAAATACGTTGTACGACTGTCGACAAACATTAATATACCCTGTGACCAGAACGGAGAATCGATAAGATGTAAATAAAAATAAAAATATTTACCTTGTGCGCTACTTTGACTTCGAATGAAAAATGAGCAACGCTCTTTCCGGCGTTTTGGCATAACTCATGAACCGCCAGAGTTCTGCACAATAGCAACAGTGCCCAGCAATGTCTGCTACGCATTTCCATTTTATCTCGAAACACGACAGAGCCTTTTGTTTCTTGCTGTGGACAGGAACAAAATAGCCCTGTCACTTAATAGTGTCCTTTATCTCCTAGTAACACTGACTGCCATGCTGTAGGTCTCTGTTGCTTATAATTAGTTACGTATAAACAGCAGATCTAAACTCCCAAACACGATTCGCAGTAGGTACCGTTTTAGTATACGTTAAAACATACACCAGGAGAATTCCCCACGTACCGAGAGACAGTTTAGTAACTGTTATGAAAATCCTATGTCCGCCGTGTATTCATACACAGAGATAAATGTCGACCTTTTTACAGCGAGCATTCTGAATACAGAAAAATATTCGCTCGAAGCAGGTACGGTTTATTGCTGTCAATTTTTTCGTATTTATTTATTTATTTATTTATTTTTTTGTCGAATATTGACAATTCAGAGATATTAGTCACTAGAACTTCGATTTTATACTCGCTAGGAGTAATTGGCTCGCTTGCTTTTTTTTTTACTGTTAGATACGAATTGCGAGTTGTTCTTTATTTATTTATTTAAATTCTCCGAAAGCTAGGGCTTTGCTCTGTCGGTCGTGACGGACTCTGCTTAACCGACGGGGCTAACCAAATCGTGTATCGGACGTGAATTGCTCGTTAGAGGCTTCACCTTTTTCTTGCTACCGCGCGTATATTCATCGCGTATATGAACAAGAAATGTTACTGCCACGTAGTAAATTCTCTTAGGCATGTTAGCGTTTGAAATTTTTGTTTTTTAGAATTGTGATGGAGCGAAGAGGGCTCTCTGCTTTTGACAGTTATACGCCAACGGTCTTCCGTCTGATCGAGCGTCACTGTAGGTGCGCGCGCAACTTTGAACCGCGTCGAACCGTCAAATGTTATTTTTCCAATGTATCGTTCGAACGGGATTAAAAAATTTGAAAAAAAAAAAATATTTAAAACGTACCTATCTCACTCCGGGCCAATGAAACGCCAGAAGCGCTCGAAAATCTGTGGTTACTATAGCTCAGAATTGATTTGGGCATTATGTCTAGTCCATACTACGAAAGCTTCTGAGCCGCTACACACAATCTCGGCTTTCAAGGGATTTCCGGACAAATTCACGTGTTTAAGTTTTGAACTCGCCATGCCGTAGTGCACCACGAGCAATCCTCTGACCTGAAGCCTGGGATATCGCGCGTACACCAAAATTACGGCGACCTCAGCGAAATGGGAATGAGGTTTGCGGTTGTGGGTACCTAGAAGTAAATATATGTATAGTTTGTTACGGTAAGAGAGGTCTACCAAAATTTAATACAAAGAACCAGAAAGGACGAGAAGATCTTTTTGGATAGCGTTGAGTATTTTTATAAATGTGTTTATGCACCTCTATAGCTATATGCGCGGTCTCAGCGATAACCCAGAGCCGTTATCCATCACTCTTACGAGTAACCGTATCGAGATAGTCTGATTAATTATTTTTTACGGAAAATCCATACGCGTCAAGATTATTTTCGCTGTTTTAACGTTCTATCAAAATTCTTGTAAACTTATATTATACTGTTGAACGTGTGAACGATTTCAGGAATACTTTATGGTAATTTAAAGAGTACACACTGTGTATTCAATTTGCTTCGAGGTCAGTTTAGATAACAATATTTGTTTAATGACGTCATACTCGATTATTAAGGGTTTCATGTTTTTTCATTTAAATATATCTACTGTACTCGTATCCAATTATATATATATATATATACTATTATATATATATATATATAATTATATTATATATATATAATATTATATATACCACACGTGTATGCATAGAGCTCGTATGTACAGAATCAGCTGAATTATTTGATTTTTCTCCCAAGGGATTTATCCTCGACGACTTTACGAGGGAAAAAATCGAGGAAAATACTGCCGGGGAGATGAGAACGTTAAATATTTTAGCTATAATCCTTCGTGTGGAAGACTGTAAAAAAATCTTTTTATACCGTTACTGGTTTTTCTGTATTACATAGTAATTGTGCCTGGACGGGTATGCGAGATCGAATTTAAATTGTATTTTTTGGAATCGTACAAAATTTAATAATAATATGCAATCACGTATTTGAAGAACAATGCCGGTATTTTGTCCGTAATGCTGTCTGACAAATTTCGAAATTTCGAAATGCATTTATCGTAATTGCATCTACGGCGAGTACAGTCAGAGACGAAATTACGATAAAGCATCTCGAGGAGGCGCGAATATTTAGGATTAACAAGTGCATTGTTAACGGTTGAATCTTATGTAGCTGTTCGCGAGTTAATGTTTACTTATCACTGTGTATAAATATATATATCTATATATAATAGGACGCACTATATATATATATATACACACACACTAGATATTCAAGAGTTCTGCTACTGACTGCCATACGAATTTACGGATATCGATTACTCGCAGTCTCGTCCATTATGTATTATAGGTCATTTTTGTCGAGTGCACTTTTCCCAGACGGGCAAATGTGGAGCACATTAAAAATTGCCGTGACGAACTTTATCCCACCTGCACTCGTGCATGTGAAGCGTCGCGCAGCGTCATCTAACCTAGACGTAGGAGAAACTCTCGAGTTTTGACTATACTCTCTTTTATTACGATATTATCCATTACTTTAGAGACCGGCTCTATTTCTCTCCCGAGAATAATTCATCACCCGGTACAGTAAGGACGGCCGGTCAGATAAAGCGAATACAGAGAGTGTAATCTATTCGTTTCTATTATCGACTTTTATAATGGAAAATGGCGTCGAAACAAGTGTAAATAGAACGGCTTGATATACGATCTAACGAGATTCAAAAAAAGTATATCGATATATCAATTCGACTTTTCGTAACGTTATTCGGTAATAGAGAATACAGGTGTACGTCTCTCGATTCGCGGGACTCGTAAATAATTAATTAATAATTTATCTGGAATCAATTAATATCGATCGATAAGGATACCTATTGTTCAATAAATTGCAATCGACGATTGCGCAATTTAGCTGGGATTCGAAACCCGATCGAAACTGTTCATGGGTCGACGATCAGTGTATCCAAAGCGGACATCCGGTATACTATAATGACGTCGGTATATCAGCCTAGGTCGTAACGCAGCTTGAGAAGATACATCCGCAACCGGAAGTGCATCTACCTATGCAATAGGAGGGATGACGGGTGGGAGATGCGAGGGGTGGTTGATGTGGGAGGGGTGGGCGGTGGTATTGGCAGGGTCGAGGGGATGAAAGGTAAATTTTGGAACCCGGCTGAGAAAGCCCAATAGGAGAAATGGCCGTGCAAGCAGATAGAGCAAGGAAGAGGAGCACGTTGCGCAAGCCGGCTTGGAAAAGTGAACTTAACCTCAATTATACGTAAATCGGTAATTTTGAAAATTTTTATCCTGCAACTATGTAGAACCTTTTGCGAAGTATTTGAAAAATAAAAAACTGGGTTGAATATTTTGGTTCGCCAACCCTTACTGGCCGTTTACTGCTGGCACGGGATGAGGCATGGGAGCACTGTGGATGGGTAAGTGACATTATAAAAATACACCGTATATATAATCCCTTAGATCTCGCATCTATATGAACGCCATTTTTTTTTCTTTTTTTTTTATCTTACCTATGCATTTGCTATAGTATCCACGCATTCCTAGAGCCGGTGTACACTCATCCTCTGTGTCTGGTTGGTTGCCTTATCTTTTTGCTATGTACTCACCCTATAGTAAATCCACTCGTACGCCAGAATCCTCCGTGCGAAACTGGCAAAGCCTGCGAAATGGTGGAATAAACGAGATCGCTGAACTGAATGCCGGAGATGGAAATTTTTTTTATTTTTATTTTTTTTTTTTCGAAAGGATACACCGTGTATTCTGTATTCTATATGTGTATTCTGTGCTCCCTTTTTTTTTTCAAGGGTCGATTTTTATTCTCCTTTCTTTCGTTTTCTTACGTTGGTTACCGTCTCTTGTGAGAAATACTGGTTTTCTTCTTTCATTTTTATTGACCAAAATCAGTGTGATAAGACATTTTTAGTAAAATTAAAGTTTAATTCAATATTTAGTACGTAACGAAAAAAAAAAAAAAAATAATCTACCACTTTCAGTCTAGATTTGCATTTAACTACCCATCAACCATGTTGAAGTTAGTGACAGTTAACCGTGTTTCAGTTACTCGTAGTATGTTTTCATTTATAATGTATCCTAACAGTATTAATTAGCAGAAAATTATTCTGCCGCTGGCAGATATAGCCAGACTTCCTTAACTTCCTTTAAAAGTTCTATCGCCTGCTTTAACTTAGTTATTCATTTTAATACAGTTTTAGTCGCCGTGTGTTAATATTTTTATACACAGTCAATACTTTCCTCATATATCTATATATACAAATGTCTTGCCCAAGGCTCATTAGGAATCTGTCTATAATTAGGACTAGTCAATTAGCGCCATTCGAACAGTAACTGTCCCACGGGAACTGGGTCCATCGACTTAAGTAGAATCAATGACTGTAACTTGTAGCCAAAGGGGTATCGTTTTTGAAAATAGTATAGTGCAGCATTTCGTTAAAAAAAAAAAAATCATCATGCATTACGTATATATGCTATACACACACAAACCACTGATTGTTGAAAAAGATTTTTTTTTTAAAACAATTAATTAGTCTCTTTATATTTTTCTCTAAGCTCCTATCTCTTTTCACTATGTCGAATCGTCAATACTTACCGTTTAAGAATTTCGACTTTTCGGCCAATCGCTGCAACCTAGTTTCGAATTTGGCGGTTACGTTACGACAACTTCCGGTTTATATCCAGCTGATGTATTTGGCTGATAAGATATTTATCGCGTTTACATTTACGCGAGGGAAAACAACCCGCTAATCGTCCTGGCATCACCTACCGGTTACCTAGTGCCAACCGGCAGCGTGTTTGTATTATACATAGCGACTTGCTGTTGCGTTATTTAATTAATTGCAAATACCTGATAAAAATCCGGTATATATTTAATGAGATCATTCAAGGTTAATATTATAGTCATGCATGGCACATTAAGAGAATATACCTATATATACATTGATATTAATTAAATGTCCCGTTGATACGTAATTATATTCAACTGTTATTGTTATTTTTGCAAATAATTTAAAACGAATTGTCTATCTTTTTTTTTTTTTTTTTTTTTTAATGTCCTTCATGCCCAATTGGATAATCGATGACAAATCACAGAGTAAAATTGACACCCGCGCCAACGAATTTGACGGATTGCAAGTGGCCGCTAGTAAATCGTCCGAACGAGGGTGCGCGTGTTAATTAACGGCAGTGAAATGTCTATTAAGTACATCGTTGATTGATGGTTACACCCCGTAGAATTTTGACAAGTGGTAAAAGCATCGGTATAAACATTAATACACATATACACACATATGTATTCACGTGACCAAACGGGTCTAGTTTCACGCTGATAATGAATTCCACAGTGAAATTGAGTTTTGAGCTAAACAAAAAAAAAAAGATTATCGACGCTTACCCGAGTGAAATGCATTTTTTTTATCGGAAAAATCTTTATTGGCAAATTAAGAACTACGACGAGACGTGATCGGGATGTACGAAGAGGATTTTACGAGATCGGAATATATTTGCGACACCCAGCATTTGTATATCGGGTGGGAGCGATCGAGCGTGATTAGCATTGATGGGTGGCGGGGGAAATTCAAAATTTTTTTTCCCCCATACACGGTGTACCAGAAAACGTCATAACCCAACAGCGAAATCCTATTTTAATATAAGTAACGAAAAGTAAGGGAGGATCGCCGGTACGGGGTGAGAAAAAGAAAAAGATTCGAGGCGAGACTCCGGTGGTCGGAACGACGATAAAAACCTTTTTTTACCGACGCACTTTCCGCCTTCTCTCCTTCGCGGAACATCGTAATAAAAGTCATAGCGCGCAAATCCTATACCTAACGGGATACAGGCCCCGCTTATTACGACGGCCCTGCACGCCAGGGGTGTCTTTTTTATTTCGTCAAGAAGAGCTAGGAGGGTTTTTAGGCACCTTCATTTTACAATGGAGCCGTCCTTGTCACTCTATCCTTTTAAATTTTCTCGTCTACGCAATCGTTTTCTCAACCCCCCCTCCTCCCTCCCCCCCTCCAACATCCCCTGCTACCACTTTACCCATCCGGATCAAAATTCACCCCTATTCTGTAAAATGTTTTATTTTCTCTCATTTCGTACACGCCCGGAGCTGCCTGCAAGATCAGAAATCCCATAGCCCCTGTTTAACAGCCCTTAAACAATACTGATAGATTAATGCGCCCCTGAACGTAAAACGGATAAAAGTGTCTCGCTAGACTCTCCTCCCTCCCTCCCTTTTTCTCATACGATTAAATCGAAAGTCCGGAAATTCCGATAACATTGCTATCTAGGTTTCTGGGTCGTCGCGCTTTGCCTTTGTCTTCGTTACGTAATACCAAAGTAATCGCGTTAGATCTCGTACTCATTTGACACCCGGTATGTAATCTGTCAATCGGTATGTATAATATTAATTTTGAATTATTTATTATAAAGCTACGTCAGTCAATATACAGTCTGTCATTACTCGTACGCTGCATATAGGCCGTACAGTCAGTAGAGAGACGTGAATCGCGTACCGGATGCTGGCGTTTTCTCTGTCGTGGATTAAATTACAAATTCCATTAAGATTTATCATCCCTTTCGGAAAATATATATATATACACACGTAAGAGTCTTTTTGTTCGAATGATATTACGTCGCTCTGCGAGTCAGACTGTACTTCCTTGGTATTCCCGTGAAATGTACACTGAATTATCTTTCGCCCGTTTCTTCGTCTTTCGCATCTCCTCAATTTTCAACGAAAACGTATCTTATTCGAAATTCCAGCTATGCGTAACATTTCGAATTTTATCACCACGGAAGTAGCAGTGATATCGTATTGGATTTGGCAAAACTATCCCTGTGGGAAACCGCGACGTTTCTTACGCCAATATCTCTTACAGACTACTCTTCTTTAGTCTGTACATTCATTTTGTAGCTGTAATGGCTTTGTATGTGGCTGATCTATATATGTATATGTATATAAAACGTTTATCGAACTGGTTCGTACTAGGCTGCTAGAAGCCTCTAGTGAGATTTGGCAAAGCTTAGCAAAGGTTCGCGAATACAAGATGCACAGTTTATCATGCCAGGACTGGACATGCCAGTAGATATTTATGTTGCTGGTCAGACAGAGGACAATGGATTGTTTTCGGATACTCTCCATTTACCTTTTTTTTCTTTGTAATTTTTTTTTTTTAACTCTTTACCACACACAGTCTAAGGATAGATGTAGGAAAGTACACCAGTGCGGATGTAGGAAGGATTTGAGAAATTTTATTATTGATTGTAGCAGATCGTAAAAACTTGTTATATGTGTATTTCTTTTTTTAAGCATAAATTTGCATTATCTGTACGGGTTTGACGGTTATCTTAAGTTAGTAATTTTTTGATACCGATATATGTCCATGCGTATTGCACGTGAGTACGTGAGAATTAATGGAGAGAATGATTGAATTGGAAATTGTAAAATTTCATCGAGCACTCAAATACTCGTATTGGTTTCGTTTGAAAATGTTTTGATTATCACAGCCAATTACGGATGCTGCGTGAACTTAACGGCGTGGGATTTGCTTAATGGAATGTTTAATAGAGAAAAAATATTTTGAAAAAATTTATTTATATAAGTTTGTTCATTTCACGCGATCTTAGTTCTTTGGTAGAGCGGCGCGCGATTCGTGGGCTGCAAGAGATAGCGGCGCTCTGAGTAAAAACAGTTTCGTAGTGCGTATTTATTTTATAAAAATGAAATTTATTGTGCAGCGGTTTTTTTTTTTCAAAATTTACTAGATCATTGCCTCAAAATTAATTAGAAGAATTTTCTAATCAATCAGTTATCGCACAGACTTATCAGTTATTTTCTACGTGTAACGAATGTCTCGTAGCCGCACCGCGTTGCCAGAAACGAGAGTTCGATAAGGTGTAACACGATTTTGAAGAGAGAACTTTTTCGGGAGAGGATAGATACATTTACGTAGCTTTTATATCGGTTTTCGTTATTATCAGAGGGTTTCTTAACCTTAAAGATCCTTCGATCCTTGTGAAATTATATAAACCAACCCCTAGATTATCTTTTCGTGACCCGCGCGATCAACTTCGCACTGATACGACACGCACGCCAAACACAATCCTACAATGGATAAGACTATTAATAAAGATGTCCCGCAAGGCTTATCTAATCTGGAGGAAAAATTTAGTCCTGGCATACTCAGAGTTAAATGATTTTTATTACATTTTTCTTTACAAAATTTCATTTTCACGTCCCATACGCACATGTATATATAGGAATTCGGTCGTCGGATCAATAGGATCAAAGTACATGCAAGGGACGCAACCCCGTAATTCTAAAAAATACGAAATTATCGTGAAGCCTGTGGCGGTCAAATTGACAAGACCATCCCTGGGATGCCAATCCGTCCAGGACAGTCGAACATTTGCCCAAAATTTTCTACCTCGTTGAATTTAACAAATTGGCTCTCAAGCAATCGTCCTGATCGATTGCATTGAGGATAATCGATTCTGCGACGGGCATTAATATCCGTGAGGTTTAGTTTTCAATGTAAAACGTGTTGGCCCGTTATAAAAGAACAGCCGGAGGTTTATGGCGTAGGATCGAATTGAAAATGAAAATTCGCCATTCTCATTGTGCCATAAGGTAAAAATAAAAATATTTTTTTTAAATAATATTTTTATTCCTCCTCTTTCGTTACTGTCCACTGCCATTAAAAACTTTCCAGACTTGTCCCAGACTCGCTTTGACGTTATTCACTCCGACGCCAGCTGCAGGCGGCCTTTTAATTTAAAAATAAACGTAAAAGTCGTGTCAGTGAATAAAAAAAAAAAAAAAAAAACTTTAAGCCGTTCTCTCCCTCGCTGAACTTAACGAACACAACGAGCGTACAAAACAATCAAAGACGAACGAAAGATAATTAAAAGAAGGAGTAAAAATTAAATTAACCACGTCCCGTCGCCCACGTCCTCTGCTACTATACCTCCGAACTATAACACGTTCGTAACTCGCGTCTTACGACCTGTCGGAATACTTGAGAAACTTCTGAATCTTTCAATTCCACCTTTCCGAAAGTCCCGCCATAAACTACCAATTTACAAGTTTATTACATTCCTGTGTAATTGACTATACGACGTGGCTCGATGCCTGGAAAAATTGCCGCGAGTGATATTCCATTATTACACGATCTTTTATTTTTTGCACGCGCAACGTGCACTCGATCGTTATGCACGTCATGGGAAATATTAATATTTACAGAAAGTAACATGAATAATTCACGAGCGATGCGACGTCACTGCATCAACAACTTTTTTTCCTAATTACATTTTTATGCCAATTCTTTTTGAAAATCCACTCACTTTTACCTTAGCTCGTACGACTGTCCGAATTCGTTCGGAATTCTCTGGGTCCTTGAATATCCTTGCGAAATATGGCGGTCGTGCAGGGTCGCATTAGTGTCAGGGGCTTCGCTCTAATTGATGACGTCATAATTATTATGCACGATTATGTTGCCCATGCATGCTGGAACATCAAGTTATGATTAGCGATATACTGTCGAGGCACGTGTTATGCAAGTACCTATGTGGTTTATGTGTATGCACCTTGTGTGGTACCAACATGTCACTCGGTTCTGATGGACCTGATCGATTGGCTATCGTATAGTTATGCACAAGCTCATTGATGATTCATTGAAAATTATTTATGCGACGGTCTAGCTCAATGGCGATTTCTGTTTATTTATTTTTTTTTCATGGTTTTTTAAAACGATTTTATGAAAAAAAAAATTTCGACTTTTAATTTATTAATTATGCCGAATAACCAGGATACGTCGAGATAAATTCATCCTTCCAGAGGAAACCTATCGTTTTATCGCGTTAACTAGGCGCGTCATTAAAAAGATGGTAGCCATTTTATGGATATATGGGCGAGCTGTGTAATTATTGAAGTAAATAAAATTTTTTTCGACTAGAAGAATTGAGGTCAAAGGGCGACTAAAGAAAGAGCCAAGGGTTGTGCCGATTGGAAGTGAAGATCGTAGGACAGATTTTCGTTGAGATGAATGATGGCGAAAAGAGTTATGACGAGATGGAAAATCTAATTAGTAAAAAAATACCTGTATTGTGAAAAAATCCAGTGACGTCACCGGTACCAAAGGAAATCTCAAAAACTTTCAATCTCAAGATTTTAATGTCAAATTATCCTTATCTAATATACAGCGACTCGTGTTTGAAGACGAGTTACGATATTTTATTACCAAAAAAAAAGAGAATACGAAAAATATTTAAATTTCAAAAAAAATTTTTATATTTCTCTTCTCTCGCAGACTCAATCACGTTAATCCAGTAAGCTTATTGATTACCCTTTCGAAATCTACTAAAACCCTCATCTGCAATTATAAAGGGTGACACATTTAGTGACATCAACTGTCGACATGTGTGAAACCTCCAGTGACCGTGTATGTACATAGGTACTTGTATCATAATACTACCAATAGACACAGTCTGACCACTGTATAACGTTATTATCCCAAGTGTCCCACTGACGTCATCACGCAGAGTTGTCAACCCGTGTGAAATTAATGGTAAAACTTGGTCGTCAAAAATTGATATCATGACCGCGTTTATAGATAACAGAAAAGCCTATCAGCAAGATATGCTCGAAGCTTTGGTCAAATTGCTCTGGACGATCTTCACAGCTAATTACATAGAAATTGAGATTTCGAAGCGGCGTTTCGTTTGTACGTCAAATATTATACGGCTGCGTGTATATCTGTATATACCGTGAGCTGAATTATGTCGTATAACATATACAAGCCGCATAGGTAATACCGGTATGTCTATATACTACATTCGGCAACACTTCTCCCTATCCTTTATTGCTACACTGGTCCTGCAGAGCTTCCAGCATCCGGCGCTTCGTTCCGCTACAGCCATTTATTTGGTCGGACAAAGTACTGACATCTCGCGAAATATACGAGCAAGCACAGGTAGTAGTACACCGCGCCTAATGTACACACAAGTATACAGTCGGTACAGTGTAGTCCAATGATTGAAGCTGCAGTGAAAAAGCTAATGATTTTTTTTTTTTTACAGTATTCACACACTTGTACGGTATATTATTTTTACTGTAATACCTTTATAGCGGGTAGTCTTTAATGCTTCTAATGAGCTCTTTCAATTGGTCCCGATCACTTTTTACAGCGGATCGGTTACTAAAAGGCATAATATATGCGCGGGATATATCAACTTTACATTTGAACCGGAAGTCAGTACCAACGTCATATCCGGTTTTGCTGTAAAGCCTGAGAAACTTTACCATAGCGAATTCTGTCTGTATGTACATACCATATATGCGTTATGAGACTTTTCAGTCAATGCGAAAAGCTGATGCAGGGTTAACCAAGGGGAATTCCCGACTCGGTGATTAGTGGATAATTAATTTCCACATACGCGGGACACTTTTTCTTTTCTGTTTTCTTTTTTTCTTCTTCGATTTCAAAACTATCGCTCTTCCAAACGCTGGATGCAGGAAGATGCTGGATCAGTGATACTGAAAGATTCGGGGGGAGGGGGGGAGGGGATTCTGAAAAATTCGCGAATTGTATATGGCTATTGTAAGTTTTCGATTGGAAAATAAATAATTAGGGTTTACCTGCACGGTAATATTTATTGCGAAAAACGGCTAATTTTACAGTATGTTTTTAAATGCCTAAAGGCGATTTACAGGTTATTTATCTTGCGCAACATAGAAATTTGGGTTACGCAACGACTGAATTTTCTTTACAAACAACTTTATCACCGCAAACCGAAGTTGTCTAAGAAGTCTGTGACTGACGAGGGTTGCTAAATTTTTTCTGCGGGTCAAGGGTGGTTTGAGGTACCCCGAGGAATTGGGGGGGGGGCGGGGGGTTTCGTAGGGAAGGAAAATGAACGAGCAGAAACTAGAACTGCCACGAGTGAGAGAACGAGAGAGAAATATCATAGGGGTGGTTTGAGGGGTACGACAGAGAGGGAAATAAAAGAAAAAAAAAAGGTAGATATAAAAGAATGAGATTTTGAGAAACGCGTCTCACCCGAACCCAAATCAAAATTCGGCTTCATTCAAATGACTCTGTCTAGAATTTCGTATGAAAAGGACTGATTAAATGTGGCTCCTTTGATGCCCGTCAACCCTTGCCTTTCTACCCTTGTACAGGCCTCGCGTATATCTACGTGCCACCACCTTTACTTCTACTCCCTTAACCCTATTCTTCAGCTCGGCGTTTACACCTCTTGCAGAGGCTGGAGAAAGCTTGAAAAACACTCAGCTAAAAACCCATTGTTAGCCGGCTTCAGATAGAAAGAGCCAGTTGACTGGGAACTTGTCACTACGAAAATTAAGCTCGACGATTCGATTAATTTCCTGCGAATACCGGAGCTTCGGAAATGGGACGAATCGTCGTCCACGCTTTGACAACCACCCTTCGTCACTTCGTATTCGAGGGTCAGCTTATTGTCTCTCTCGATAAACCATCCCCATTGAAAAGGACTAATCATCCCTTAGTGTCATTAGAAAAAGACGGCAAACAAATATCGCGGACGGATTATCCTCGAAAAGAAACTACCCTTACGTATTATATCTGTCGTACTCTATCCCTTTCTCAGCATTGTTGCCAAATTTAATAAAGTTTCCTATTTATATATGACTGGGTCAGAATTATAAATTGGGCAGAACTTAGGGCTCGATTAAATTTACCTAATGCCCTGTTCACGACGTTCTTGTTTCTGAATTCGTAAGATTCGGCAACCGTGCTTAATGAACTCCTGACGCTACTACTTAAAGGAGGCAGGTGCTTCAGCTAAGATAGGCTGAGGTGATTTTAAGTAAAGAATTAAATATATTGAATATTTCGGTGTACTGCAATGATCAGAACAAGGCACGTGTAGTAAGTCGTTAAGTTGGCAGACGACTGTGTTCTGTCTTGAACAGAAAAAAGGAAGAGAGTCTGGCTATGGTTGAGAAAAAAAGTAAGGACTGGGGATAGAGACATAAATTAGTGGGTGCTCGTTGTGGAATGTGGGAAAGCGGCTGCAGTGCACATGGGAAGGATCTTCCGAAATGGTACCTGCAGATCGTCAATGTGTCGAGTTTAGGTATTGACTCTGCACGTACTTGAAGGACGAAGGAAACTGGGAATGAGGAGACCGTGAAAGAAAGAAATGGTCACGGGAGAGTCTGCGACGTAACAGCCCAGTCGACGAATCGATCGAGAAGCAGACCGGCGCCTCATCCGGTTATTCACGCATTTCACGTGAGCCTCGGATCAGAGAAAATCCATCGGCCCCCAATCTGGCAACGTTGTCGTAGCCTTAATCAAGTAATATTTATTTATTTCACGTAGCTGTTATACTTGACGCGCGCCAAAAATTCATACTTGACTCCGCACTGCCATCTGACGGTAACTTAGTGCATGATATACGGTAACTGTAGGAACTTACGACGATCAGCGCGCCCTCTGGGCTACCACGAACATCTTATTGAATCCTGATCAGAACCGTAGCAATTAACATTATCCTAGCCCGAATGAGGAGATATGGCTTCTTGAAAAGGGTTTCTCGATTAGGCTCTGTCGGGGGATGATACGATTAGACCGTAAATATAATATCCGGAATAGCGCCCGATCAATGCCCGGCTAAGAAATAATATTAGCACCCTCAGTTCTGGAAGTCCTCTTCCGTCCTCTTCTGGACCTGATTACGTACGAGGAATCTTTCATTATTTTTCTACCCGAGAAGTATATCCAATCCTATTCCCGCTATACTTCTAATCACTGCTAATCCACTAGCTATCACGCAACAATCCACGAATAGTATAGGAATTTTATTTTCGATACCCTCGTCAATAGGCAAGCGGCTATTATTCTTTATGGCGAGCATTACCGATTTTTCTGCAAGAGAGATATAGAGAGCATTAGAAGTATATATATACATATATGTATTTACCTCCTATTACACATAATTTGCCCACTTGCACGTATACATAGCCACTTATATGTACACATGGCCAACTCCCACGTATCGTTATACCCCAGCCTCATAAATATACTATACACACTACATATGCCTTTATCTTTAACGATAGTACGATACAAGCACATCGATCGATCAATCGTCTATACAATCAATCCTTATGATTGATACTGATTAATTTGCATTTGTACTTTTTTTAAAATATTCCGCTCATATTATCCTGGAATCCACAATTTATGAATTACGTTATCCTTGGTACGATTAAAAATTTTCACGCCAATCCTTATTATTTTATCAGGCGTTAGCTTCAAGAGTAATTTGTCATACCAATCCTTATCATGTATTTAGATAAGAGATAAATCTGAAGCTCCTCGAGAACAGCAGTACTCGCGAGATCTCAGGTAGAGAATTTTAAGACTCAGGTAAGCAGAAACGAACAGATAATTTTAAGTGTTCCAATTTGTCAACTAATCAATAAGAGAGGGAATCGAAGACCAATCAAATTGTTGAAAACAGTTGTACCCAAGTCCTAGTAATTCCAATGCGAAAACTATACGTATATGCCATAGCAAATAGATGCTGGACATGAAAAATTCTTTGTTTTATGATATCCAATGTTTTTCATCCCTTATATCTTTACTCTATTTGGCTTTGTCTTTGACGTCTGTTCAAACAACAACCCTTCCATTGTGCTCGTTGTCGTGGCAGATTTTGCTGAATAGCACAGGACTCTTCAATCCTAAGCAAATATCCCAGTGTTATCGATGAAGGCTCTTCTCTCTTGAGGGCCCGTGAGAAATTTCTTAGGATTTTCGTAAAAGGGTTAAGGGATTATGTCTCCTTAATCTGACTGTTGTAAATATCGATTCTATCTTTGGTGCCAGTTGGGTGCCACCTCTCAGTGATGAAGACGTTCTTTTCGTCAGGTTTTAGAAATGGGTGGGCAAAAGGGGGAGGGAGGAGATAAAGCATGGTAACTATTCTCTTCAACCCTTTTCCTCGGCCCTCGACCCTTACCCTGCCGCTATGGCTTGTTACTCGAAAATTCTCAGAGTAGTCGGAAACCGGAGACTAGGGTGGATCCGTCGGCAAGCGTAGAATCAAATAACCGAAGCGTGACTCATTCATCAACTTCGATAGACGCTTCGAAAGCTTTACTTGTTAGCAATATCGGGTTGTAGTGCATAGTCTATATAGAAAGTGGAATTCCACAACCCCATTACTCGAATGTTTACCTTATAGTTAACCCTTTCCTTGGTTGCTGAATGACATAAAATGTTCTCTTTGTACGTGCGAGTTATACATATAAAGGGGGGATACGGGGAAACCGTAATGCTTTTCGGGTTTCAGTACATGAGATGCTGTCCTCGTGAAGTCACCGCTGGATGCGAAGTTAGAATTTTTTTTTTTTTTTGAAAAATCAGAATCGTCGCTAAAAACTATCAGGATTTAAAAAATTCCGTGGGATGTGAACGGAACTTCAGGTTTTTTTTTTATTCCATCACACGAGATGCTGACCTCATAGTCACCGCCGAACGCGATGTTGGCATCTCGTAAAAGCAGACTCGTATCTGTTCATCGTCATAAAGAAATACGGAGACTCGTTTCGTGTCTGTTTTAAATGTCAAATATGACTTTTAATACCGTAGAATTTATAATGTTATTAATATTTTATTGTCCTGCGTGTAATAATATTTCATGGTTACGTAACCATGCAAAGACACGTGAATCGCGATATCAGTTTCTTAGTCAGGGAACTCTTTTATATTGATTTTTCGTATAAAGATGGCACCTCGATTAGGATCTATGCAGTATGGAGGAAACTATTATCAAGATATGGACCACGCTATGTCATAATTTCACGAAAATCCAATAATATCGATCTGATAAACCCTTCGTCTGACCTTATCGAAATTTCATTGATCCTCAACACCCAGGTGGGGACTAATCGATGTGAGCCTGCCTAACGCACGATACACTTCTCTAGTAGATACAGACTAGCCAAATAGTACTAGCCAGACACGATACCAGTGTCGTACGACCGCCGCGACGAAATCGTCGCCTGCGGTCGTTAAATACTATTTAGCCGTACAACGTATTTATACGTTAGCACCTCGTTAATCAAACTGCCCTAATCCTATGCAGGTTGACATCGCGAAAATTCGTTCCCAGAACACTGACCTCGTTAACGTTGCCAAATAAAGCAAAAATTTATTGCAAAAATGCAGAATCCAATATTTAAGTGGACAAAGCCAATAGCGAGTCAGATCTTAAGGAATTCTTCCAAGAGTTGAAAATCATATAGATTAATCGAATACCGAATAAGTACATAATAAAAGGTGAATGTATCCCAAAATTAATCAGCTGGTAAATCGATGCTCTAACCGATGTTATTTTAGACACGTTTATGAGGGGATGCATCGGGCTGGTTAATCCGTAAAGAGAAATAACATCGTCAGGATACCTCATGGTAGTTGGTATCGGCATAATTAAACCAGTATATGGTCACACTATCAAGGGGATGGTTAATGCAGCATCCTGTCACGAGGTTTGGAGCTTAGACTATTCAAAGGGATGAGAATTGAACAGCCCAATGAGATGAGGATGGAACAGCCCAATCCCACCGCAGCGACTATCCTGCATCCCTCGTAGCTCTTCCACGCCTATCGCGACCTCAGCCTAACCTACTCCCAAAGTCGAAGTACTCCCATGTGAGAACGTATGAATACATATTAAATCGAAAATTCGTCCTCTCGCATCAGACGTTATAATATATATATATTATATATATACACTGTGTATATAACTACGAGCCACGTGATATACTTCTAGCATATAATCCCTTGGATATATATATATATATATGTGTGTATTACTTGTTATGTATCCTGTGTATTACACTTATATATCTACTTAGTACCTGCTGACAATCATCCAGCTTAATTGACTAGCCTCCGACATAGGGTGAAATTAGCCATGAATGAATAAATCGTGCGGAGCTCGTGAGTGGTCCATGACGAGATTGCTTATCCAAGTAACGTTTTGTAAGTTGGTATATTAATTGAAATTAATTTTTCTTTGTTTGAATTTTTTTTTTCGGCCTAGCAATACTATTCTCTGTAGTGGATTCTGTTTTTTGGTAGCTTACATAGAAAACAGACAGTTCAAGGGGTACGATTCGATCGACGTTACGAAAAAATGAAGGCACAATTTATGGATTGCATTAGATTTTTATTTTCTCTTTATTTCTTCGCTCTTTATCTGTTGCCGTTTTATTGTCGCGCAAGCTCTGCGTGTATCTGTCCGATCCGGTTAGACGACGGGGGAAGGGAGCGGCGACGGGGAGCGCCGCGACGCATTGTAAAGAACCTGGGAGGAGGGTCAGGGTGGGGGGAGGGAACGTGTTTTATTTTGAAAAAGAAAAAGCCACCATTGCAAAAATTTTACACGCCCCATGCCACGTATGAATAATCCCATTGTAGCGCATCCGGTGTTTGTCAGGGTTGTAGGTAGGACTGTACCAACATCCCCCCACGTCACTAGTTGTATACCTACAGTCCGCCACGTGTTCTGTATGGTGGATGGTTGAATTGTATTGTAAATGTAAAATGGTCGGGCAAGAGCCTATACTGTTGTTTCAGGGTGGATTGCGAACCGGAAGCGAAATTGAAACAAAAGTAGGATACTGACCGGAAACGGAAATAGCTACGGTGCCAGTGGCAGATATTTTTTTTTTTATAAGGAAACCGGTATTTTACTCATTTTATTATTTCTTGTTCTCGTTAAACTTCTTAAGGAATACGGAAACCAGAAAGAACCAATGAAATCTTCTATTGCTCTTGGTTATATATTTTTTTTTTTTTATCAAGGTGACTTCCGGAAAAAAAAGTTTTCTACCGAGAATTTCTCTGACTATTTGTAACCATCCTGAATGTCATTACTACCGTTTAACGAGAACGTTTCCTACGGCGATAATAGATTTTACGTTCGTGACGTAATTAACGATCCATTTCTTATTGACGTTGCATCACGGCCAGAGATGACTTGCTGGCGCACTTAATTTAATTAAGATTTATAAATCTAACCGCCAGTAAACTCCTGAAAGAGTTTAAGGACGATCGAATGTCTATTCTGAAGATCTCTTTCGCGAACTTGGTGTGGGATTTAATTAAAATTTGAAAAAAAAAATTAACCAACGTCCCTACTTTCAATACGTAACATTCGTTTCAATAATTAAATTATCTGAACTCCGTTTTATGGATACGGAAGAAAAAAGAAAGTACAGTGTCATTAAGGTCAAGCTTCACGAAGTTAGCGGTAACGTAGTATAGGAAAAAGACTTAAGAAAGTTTATGAAGATTTATTTTAAAATACAGTATCTAAGTTACGAAAGGTCACGGAGGTCCATAGGCAAAAGTCAATAATGCCAATATATCGATAGATCATTGTAAAGTATGAAAGGAGCCGATTGATTTATCGTCTATGAATTTTCTAAGGATTTTTACAGATCACCTTTTTCGGTGGCCTTTGCACGAATAATCTTTTCTAAGGTCAAAGTTCACTCGTTATATCCGTAAGCGACGGGGAAAGACCACAGGTTGACTAGCCAAGTCAGTAAGTCTTGAAACTAAAACTTTTCCAAGCTCTCCATACTTAAAAATATTTTAATTAAAATTAATGATCAGCCTCCAGCCACCCTTCTTCTTATTCCACCCTTACACGTCTCCTATACCCTTTAACTAACCTTCAACCTTTACTTGACTGCTACTCAGGCAGCTTTCTTAGCCATCCTTGCCAAAATTCCACGGTCGAGTATATCTACCTTGAGGACAGAATCCTTAAAAATCTCAACCCCAGTCACAACCCACCTCTGGCCCTGAATAAAAATCTCCAGGAGTTATAAATTAGTAAATGAACTTCTCAAAGGGGTGTTCCGCTCGCGGAATACAATTTAGGAAAAAGAAGAAGAAGAAGAAGAAAGTAAAGAAAAGAAATAATAAAGGAAACCATTATTCAGCCGCAATCCTGTATGAAAACTCACCGCCAATAGGAGGGGGCAAGGGTAGCTACTATGGCAAGCCCCTATAGAAATTACCAGGCTTCGTTCCCCCCCCCCGAAGTCATCAAACCACTCCCTCCCTCGCCCGTCTTCCGGAATGCTAAAATATTATACGTGCCCGGCATGACAATTCGAGAGAACGGATTGACGCGTCTTCGGGTTCGCGAAAATGCCTGTAGGACGAGACACATCCCATTTCGAATGGAGTCTGGCGTAATTGCGAAGCCAACGCGGAGAGCCGGCTACGAGGAATAAGGCAGGAGAGAACGTAGAATAGAAATAGGGAGAACGAGAGGAAGTTAAATGGTAAGGGTACTTCTTTTGTACTTAGTGCTGCTTGTGCTGCACTGCAGGATGCTGGCGTGCGGATACAGGATTATTACAGTATATATGTATATATATACAGTCTAGTAGAAGGAACCAGTGGCTGCCAGACAGCACGTCCTGAAACAGTCGATGAATTATTAAAAGTTCATAAACATTAAAGTTATGCATGCTAAAGTGAAATAGTTTGGGCTTTCGCGAAATGCAAAATTAACCATTGACTCGTAATTCTCTTTGAGTACATAAGCACTTGTGTACTTTACATTTGCTATACGAAAGGACTAACCTAGGTGGATATTTACTGTGAAACAGGGCGGTATGCGTGTATAGTAAAAATTTTGATATCTATTTTAACCCTGTGTACTGGGATTCGTGATATTTGTTTATTTTAAATCGAATTTTTGGTTTTTGAATTTAGGTGCAAAATTTTGAGACTCTTTTTTTTTTTGGTATCTAGGGAAACTAGGTAAAAACTGTCATTGAGAACCACTTCGGAGGTATGAAGCTTCTTTCTTGTTAATTAGACGTGTATTAATAACATAGAACGTGCTCCGCGACGTAACGTCGTTCTCATCGTAACGACAGTCTTCTTAAACCTTCGGGCTTGTCGTTAAGAAAGCATTTTCCTACGGTAGACAGCTGGAGCCTTACTTGTGCATAAGTGTCCTTAAATCCCGTAACAAAATTCTAACAGGCACAATGTATAGTCTAAATACAGTCGTGGCTGACGTAAGTGAAAATTTCTTAGGAAATAACTGAAAATTTTTAACTACATACCAGACTTATTGCATCGTACAGAATTTTTTGAAATCGCCTCTTATCCCTACCAATACCCGTTTAGCGTGATTGGATCTTGGATCATTTGACATTTTGAAAATCAGGACTCATTTTTGTCAGGTTAAAAAAAAATTGTTTGACATTTTTCAAAATTTTTTCGTTATTTAATAGTCATAAAATCCAACCACCTATGTCTTCGTGATAATTATGTTTTTGGATCAGGAAAATTCTAGTAGGAATATCCTGGATTTGAATATATGGTGGACTGGCAGGAGGTTTCGGTGGTTTACTTGTGGATTGAGCTTTACTCTTCATAGACTTTCAACTTGTCAGTTAAAAATTACGATTAGCAAATATGATAATAAATTATAGGATCCCATCATTGATCTTCGACGATAATCATTACGTCCTATACGTATGTATATAGTATCAAATTAATAACCGAAGCCAAAACGCTTAAGGGCCTGATCCATTGAAAAGACCCTCGTTTCACCCAAGATTTTTTTGTGTCGACACTGATTTAGGATACTGTAATTAATTGCCTGGCTTCTTTTGTTACACCGTCCCGGAATTCATGACTATACATGTACATACCAACACCCTCACCATTACCCATGGATAAAGGGTGCTTTTTTTGTTTCTTGTTGAATTTTTCTAAAGTACGATTTTTGAGTTTTTTTTTTCTCACCGTTGTATCAAGAAAAACCTTTGAAAATTATCTCGTATTATGCCTAATAGAATATATAGCAACACCATTAAATATTATCGACGAGCTTTTTATTTTGACGACCTTTATATTTCCCCCTTCTGAAAAAAAAAAAAAAATAATAAAAAGATTCTACTGTATCTTAAATGGAAGAATCAATTTAATCGAATGAGATCAATTCCCGAACGATTAAGCCTATCGTGATCCAAGGAGATGAGATAGAAAATCTCGCGAAGTTTTGGGATAAATTGAATCCTGATTCTTTCGAAGATGAAATTGCTTTAACGGTTTGTCTCATTGGTCCAGAGGCGTAAAACAGGTCCGATTTCGTCTTAACTATTTCCACAGAATCCCTTGGCCATTTCAGTTATCGCTCTATATAAATGCCAGATAATAGATAAAGTTATTGTATTCTGCGAGAGAATCAATTCTATGCGCTTCCTGACATCTCGTGTCTTACCTAACCTGTAAAGAATGATGGATGCACGTTCTAACGTAAGACGTTGAATGGGGAACTTTTTTTTTTTTTTTCAAAAGTCAGCGAGAGCAAAAATATCCTGCCGATCATTCTTACACGGATACCCCAAATGGATGAAAAATTGTTGATAAAAATAAAAAAATTTAATATTAAAAAAATAAAATCCCTCTCGTGCTACAAATCGTAAAAGATTAGATTTTATCTAAAACTCCAATTTAATAATCCTATTTAATTCGTTGGCCTTAATTAAAATTTGGCTATTGTATATCGTTAAAACTTTTCAATTAGATCGGTGATCAAATAAATTTTCGTAAAAGTAGAATAGATCTCACCAATCGTACCAATTCTATTGCCTATTATCTGTATATATATACATGCTCTACCCTTGTATCTCTCAAGGTTGTAATAAAACTTAACAGCACACCCGTTGGACAGGAAAATCGTAAAGTTAACTAAGGTTAACGCGAGGGTTCATGTTATTAAATAGAAAACTATATATATATATAACACACATTAAGAAAGTGCATTAGTTTTCTTCCCACGTGATAATTTAGAAAAATCGTAAAAACCGTTTATCCCGAATATCCACTTTTGATAAAAATTCATTATCGATAAATACCATTTTTATACATACCACACTGGGTATACGCTTCTATAAAAAAATATAAGCAGTTGATAACGTTTATCACGTGAACGAGATAGGAAGATAAATGAGACACAAAAATCACGTGGGATCAAATAATTTTCACGATTTTATGTAAAACTAAGTGAAAGTAACTTTCTCCGTTGCGCGAGGTAGACTTTTCGTGAATTTTTCTCAACGATATTATTACCTTCTTTTAAAGAGAAAAGGGTTAGATAGAGGTACTTGCGACAGCAAGTGCTCAAAGCATGATGATTAATGCCCGAGGTATGACACCGGCCATCCAAAAAGCCTATTATCCGCCTTGGACGTGGTTATAGGGAAAACAATTTTTCCCCATTAAAAATTTTACGTTATCGAACTTAGGTATCGGCTCGGCGAGTTATCGCCTTGGGGTGCGAAGGATCGGATGAGATCAGAGAAGCGACTCAATTTGACCTGAATAGAAGCGGTGCAACGAGGAAGACCTGAGCTTTGGGATGGGGTTACATAGCTGTCTCTAGCACGTTCGTTAGCGCGAATGATTAATGCCGAGACTTTTTGCGATTCAGCCCGAAGGATTCTTCTCGACTGGCCGAGAAAGCACATTGCCGGTTGTGCTGGAATAGGTCGACCTTAAGGTCGCTCTGCTTAGTCACGTTACTGGTAGAAGATAAGAACAAGAGGCAAAAGAAGGCACGCGAACCAAAGAGGTCAAAGATGCCGAAGAAAGAGGATAACGTGGGGAAGCATAATAATGATAAAACGTAGAAAACGAAGGAGAAAGTTTGAAAGAAAAATATATAAAAAAGAGATAAAAAAAATCGCAAAGTAATTCCGGCAACGACGCTTTTTCTGTTTGAGATAACTTTTACGTCGCTTAGCGTTATAATTAGGATACACGAGGAAGGTTAAAACCTGAAGGCTGATTTTAAATATTGGCTTATACGAATGTTTAGCTTCACTTATGATTTTTACATTGAAAATCAACCTTCAGGTTGTCACTCTGAATCATCTTGCTCCAGGCGTCGCCATAACCTCAGAGTGAATTTTCTTGCCACGCTACCCGCCGCGCGAGTTACGTCCGCGCGATTTATTCGTAATAGCTGTAATAAATATCTTTTTGCCATGTTGGTAGGACGTTGCTACGCCATTCACTAGTAACCCCTTGCATCCACTTGGCAACCCTTGTTCGCTATAGCGTCCCTTGTATAACCAGAGTCCAGGTTTTACCTAGAGACCCAAACCCAGACTTCATCTGCATAACCTTTTACTGCATCCAAACCTTTGACACACGTGCGCTACAGATGCACGTGCATTATCATACCTGTCAAAGTTCAGCTGTCACATTCGAGTCTGACCAGCCCACTACTTGCTCTCTTTTTTCCCACGATTTTCTGATACCTGCGCTGATGCATCTGTCAGACCCACGTGGATGGAAGATATTCTTGAAAAATATTCTTAGGCGACAAATCTTTCGAAACTTCACTTTCTGTATTTATACTTTAAGTATGTACCGGGTGTTTGACGAAGAAAAAAAGATTCTTTTAAAATTCCTTCCTTCCTTACATTCTCTCGGGTATCGCTTGACATTCTCGTGTTGTCTAGACATAACAAAGTGGATGCATTAGGTCGGGACGATCTACAGTGTGTCCAACGTTACGGTAAAACTTTCCTTGCCGTTATTACTATATACATATAGTATACGAGCGCCTTTAGTTTTCCCATGTTTGAGGAAAGTTATGGCGGGTCCAGCTTGCCGAATTGGAGCTTTATCGTATACCGACCAGGAGACAGCGTGCCAATCGACAAAGTTTAACATTAGTTTGATACATTAGTTTTATACTCCGGATGCTGTTATAAGAGCGTCTATGGAATTTCGTGAGATACATATCTATACAGTGCTGTACAATATCTAATACAATCAGTGTGGCCGATTGCGTCTGACCCATTTAGGTATTTATCTACTAATCGAATACCATCGAAATGAGGAACTAGCCAGAGATACCGGCAAATTGCTATGGTGCATTGAGATAATCGTTACTTTAAGTATATAGCTACATTGTAGGCATTTGGGATAAGTTAGTTGAAAATCAAATTTGAGAAAAAAATTTTTTTTTTTTTTCATACTTGAATAATTCGTTACCTTTCACTTGTTTGTATTTGTTACTTATTAGGTTTTACATTTTTCAGTCATGCGCGTGAAAGAACGAAAGAATCGGCCGATAATGTGCCCAATGTTAAACGAAAATTGGGGAGAGATATGATGATAAGATACTTAAATTAATTTTCACTTTCGACGTTGATTAATGGCGGAATGTATTTGCTTTCAATTTCCCTTTAAATTGACTCATTGGTAAAATTGACAGATTGATTTTTAATCAACGCTTTGCGCGTAAATACGAATCTCACTGATTATTAAATGTATCATACGATTGTGTATGGAGATTCTGATACGTAATTTTGACTGATTTTTGTTAACCGTGTTACAGCGAGTTTGCGGAATACAGAAATTTTTAGATTTTTTTTTTCAAATAACGCATTTAATAATGATTAAACATATTTAAACAGATACGTACGTAGTTTAATTATAATTTGAAAATTCATCAATTTCGTATTTGTAATTGGATCGATCCCACGATATAATTTTCACGAGGTACAGATATATATGAATTTAGAAAATTTTATCTCCACTGATAATCAACTCGATTTTACAGTCAACTTTTAAAAACTTAACTTCTGCCTTTTTTTTCACGCCAATACACGATAATATACTGCGATACAGTAACTTGACAAGACTTTATTTATTAATCACCGGGTATCCCGTATCAAACTGTATAACGTGTTTTCAGGATATGACATATACGCATACCTAGAATGCATATAGTAAACGTTATGAACGTTATCAGGCCAGTCCAAAATGCAAACTGTGGTATAGGGGAGAAACCATACTATGGTATTAGTACTAATCAAAGAATTAAATTTCACCTAAATCCCGCATTAGTTGGGTAGTACACGGATAATACAGGGTTATACATAATTTGTCTAATGACTTTACTACGGTTTGGCGATATACAGAATTGCTGTGTCTCGAATTAAATAACAGTTAGCAGCGATTTGGGTGTACAGCAACGTTAAGCCGTAGTTAAAATTATAAGAGCCTGTATTATCTGATCTACACAACTCGATGGACCAGTTTGCAATTTGCATTACCATACAGTATAGGGAACTTGATTATACGGTGAGGAGGAAAATTTGAATCTGAAAATTCTGTATAATAAAAAAAAAATGATAAAATCATAAAGAATCCCTTGACAGTTTTTTTTTTTATTAAATATGGTTTTTTTTTGTTAAGATGCTAGAAAATAGGGGATGCTCCGGTAGATGGTCCATAAAGAAAACTGCCTTGATCTTACATCCCCTTTCATATTTCTTCCTTTCGTATTTTCTCGCCAGGAGCAATTTACCATGAAACTATGGTAAGGCTAGTTGTTCGATATAGTAAAACTACAGGGTTACTTACAAAGACTTTGGCATGTGAAATGTCAAAAAAGAAAAATGAATTTTATCATAGTGTATTACTATATGTAAGATCGTGACTGTACTATGGTAAATCAAGACTATAGTACGTACGTTCTATGTATGGTTGATTCGTGATAATACGAAAAAAAAGGCGGAGGGTCCATTCGAGCGAGCGGGATTGCAGGAAGAATCTGGTATTCAAGAATGCAATTTTCTTACGTACACGTGTACGTATCCTTGTGACTTGATTCGTTCATTTTAACCGGGATGACTAAAATACGTAAAAGAAGAAAATTTTACTGGTGCCCTTTCAAAGTCTTTCTGGTATTTCTGGACCGGTGAAGAATCTGAGGATGGTTAACTGATTCGTTTAAATGCCTGAAACTACAATAGGGACGGGTGGTTTGTGTATGCTTGGTTAACGTTCCTTGAAATGCTTGGTTGTCTTCTTGATGATTTTAAAGAAAAATTCTTAAGTAGTTACTACGGAGTTCTGGGAACGTAGGAAAATTGAGATTTAGCAGGGAGTTAAGTGACTGGAAAGGCATTAGAGTATAGACGTACTTTACTTACCTAACCTACAATTTTCTTGCTGCAACATAAGAACAGTTAAGGTTGGACAGGTAACTTCGCCGGAAGTTTCTCTTCCTTTATTTACGTGGCCGGAAGTAATAGAGTCTAGTGGTGCACGCACGTTTCCTCGTCAGACACGTCCGCTTTCAGACATTTCATGTAAATGTAAAATAACGTATCTTTTAGGGGCAATAAAAATTTTAATGTTAAAATTGTAAATTCCAAAAAAAGGAGATTGACTATTTAAAATGAAACTTCAAATCATGCTGTAGGTACTTGAATATTTTTTTTTTAATTCCACATAAAATGTCTGACCAATGTGAGTCTTTATCTACTTGCTGCACTGAGAGCGCGCAGGAAGGCAGTGAAAAATGCTTATGAATTTTTCTATCTACGATCTAGAACTAACAGTAGAAATGGTAGAAGCGTCGCCAGCCGCAGTCTGGAATTTTAAGTTGTAATTGCGCAAGCAACGGCAACTGGCTGGTTAGCCAAGATAAACAAGATAATTAAAAGATAATTAACAGATAGAACTACTGTACGTGACCGTACGGGCTCTGGTTAGATAATCTCAATTCCCTTATGTGATAACACAGATAAAACCTGGGATGAGAGATACAACTATTTTCTCATAAAGAGGGCACTGCTACGTGCTAGAGTAATAAGGAGAAATATCAGACCATCCCTTAGACAGTTACAGGAAAATTGTATAATAAAATAGAAACGTATAAATCATGGTACACTATTCGCAAAATATAATAACAATGGAATAAGTTCGCATAATAAATTTCGATAAAATGAAATATCCATTTCTTCGCGTATTACCGCCCTTGAAGTTCCGTTAGTTAGTTTTATTTTCTAAAAAAAAAAAAATTAAATTTATCCTTAACGCATGTACCAGTCACGGTGGCTCCCGACGTGTTTAAGTTTTCTCGAATTTAACTGAAAATCGTTAACGATCGTTTTGTACTCCTTTTTGCAAACCGCGAAAAAGGCAGCGTGAGCGACAGAACCCCATGTACCAATCTATAAGATTAAAAGGATTTCTCAGCAACCTCGTGTCCTAGTTTCTGAAAAGGAACGATGCTCCCATCCTGACCTAACACGGTCCCCTGTCTTCGCTCAGACGTCCAAAGACTTAAAGCCCAAGAAACCCAGGACGAAGACAGCTCTATTTTTCCACGTTTCCACCGATTTCACCAGGGCATCTCTATCCCCTTTCAGCTCAGCCTGTGCTCTAACCCCGCAAGCATCTCAAATCCCTATTTTCAACCCTACAAAGACGGTCTAACTCGCTTCAGCCTCTCTGACCTCGGTTAAGCCCAAACCCGTAGGTACCTATCCAGTTTTCTTCTAGGAGCCACACACTCCTCACCTACCCCCCCCCCCTTTACCCCCTTTCACTTGTTCCTCCCTCAATTTCCAAACGTTAATACCTCCTTGGATGCGGGTGAATTTAATGAATTCCGCCCTTAGTCGCTTGTCGATCGGGAGAAATAAAAGGAGCGAATAAAACAGACGGAGAGAAAGCGTCCCGCGACGAATTCCAAAAATTTACATGGATAGTAGAACATCTTAATGCCTATCGAGGCCTACGTCTTCCCGTAGTCGGGTATAGGAACAAAGATAGTTTTTTTTTTTTTTGAATATTCATTTCCATAAAAGACCGGATCCACTGTATTCTTTTATGAAACTGATCTTGGATACTAAAAAAAAAGTTTCGGAAAAGTTGTAAAAATTTTGTTAAACACGTTACGTGCTTTATCTAGATAAAAATGATTATTCGGTATCGATTATCAATTTTTTAAATATGTATACTATGTATTACATATTATATACATATATACAGGGTTAGTCAGTAAAAACGCACCAGCAGAAGTTGGCCGCAAGTGGCCGACACGGCAGTGTGGCCTTTTCAAAAAACGATAGCTACACACAAATGACAGCACAGACTACACAGCACACAGTAACCTAAGCATTGAAATATTTCAAAAACCTAACTTATTCCTATGCGAACTGTCAGTGCACTGTCATTTGTGTGTAGCTGTTAATTTTTTTTTCTTCCCAACTTCTGCTGGTGCGTTTCTACTGACCAACCCTGTATACCACTGTGTACTTCAGTTACGTACATTCTACACAGTTTCTATTTACTCCGTGTAAATTCTCACGTAATAGTTAGCAACTGCTTACGGATAGCAACTGACGAGTTAACCAACTGAATTACTTCCGTTTCCAAGACAGCTGTTGATTCTGCAAATTGGTCAGAAATCCAACTGGTCGCCACATTCATTCAAAGTTTCTATACCGTTACATGCTGTAGCAAAAGGTCGACTTAAATTGGCCAGATGATACTTGATTATATGCAAAGTTTCTGCAGAGGTACGAAAGTAGTAGAACAGGAAGAGAATAGAGAATGGATATAGAAGATGGAATAAAGGAATAGGAAGAGGAGCGAATCGAGGTGGATGAGAACTTGAAAGTAACAGTCGAATTTACTCTGTAAAATCGAAGATAAAGGTTATACAGTCACTTCGACCAAATTCACCTTCGGTTCTTTTCCCTTCCATCAAGATTTTTTTTTTTTTTTTTACATTCTTACGCTCCAGCAACTGTCTACGAGACGTCGATATTATTCAATTGAACAATCCTTTGCGCTCGATGGAGCCATCAGTGGAAACGGCCAATCTTACTGTCAATGTGTAACGAGAGTTCGATATTACCTTATCAAATTTGATATTCATCGTTCGTTGTATCTATATGAATAGATATACATATAGAAGGCAATGGGTGTTTGAATTTATTTTTTATATTTTTATCTTATCAATAGATAACAGCCACGTTAGAAATATAGTTAACAGATAAATGTACAGTATTCATATAGAATTTCGATTCCTTCAGCTACTCTCGCATTTTCTGCAAAATGTATTTTAAAAAAATTGATTATCATTGATGGAAATGAAAAACTAATATCTTCAAAATCGTTGATGGAAATATCTGTTATCTAAGTAGATAAGTTATGTGTGTAGTCAGACGCAATTTTAATCATTTAAAGTCCTTAGGCTCGCGTGCAGTTGAGATGTCGAAGTTGGTATTACAAATCTACTTTGTAAACTTATTGGCAATCGTTCATTCGACAGTTTCTTACGTTTCTCCTAGATTCCGGGTACGTGTGAGAAACCGCCTTGAGAGTGGAATTCACAATGGCGTTGCATTATTATTCATCTGAGGTTTCGACGGGAAACGTTTTCCGCTATTAAACTTCCTATGAAGATCTGCGCCGTACCAACCGCATTCCGTCTAAGAATATTATATTAGGTCATACATTATCCAGCTCAGCTTCTCCGTAGCTTGGTCCATAGTGGTTAAATCTCTCTGGGAGTATATCAACGGATTGTTAATTTACATTAGTTACTTATCCGCCACCTCTCTCGCAGAAGATACGCGCAAGAGATTCGTGTAACGTAAGTAGCTATGGCAGATAAATAGTCGGACGTCGAAAAGACGAGGAATTAAAAATTTTGAAAATAATTTCGAAATTCTACGAGAATGTTTGCTAGTTTTTTCTTTTTTTTCAACAAACATTTATTCACTGCGCTTTTGCGATCTTTGAGAAATTATTCAATAAGAAATATTTTGAGTGGCAATTTTTTTCCTCTTTTTTTTTTTTTTTCTTATCTCCACATGTCAGTTTGCCGTTGCCGAGCAACGATCGGCATTGAAGAGAAGGAAAAAATTGATTAGACGTTGAATAAAAATATTTTTCTCTTTACACAAAGGTACGGAATACATTGTATATATCCGCTGTATATTTTATCGGAAAATTTTTCAGTAGGACGTATAATGAGATTTTAAAGATTTTTACGGTTCTTTCATGTTTTCGGATGTACTATATATTTTTTCTTTTTCGTAATATCTGTTTACATGATTTTGTTTGTGTCCCTTGAGAGCCTCTCAGTGAGCGATTGTTGTTTTCCTTCTGTAGCATATATATGTAAGCGAATATGATATCAAACCAAGAGGTTTATGGATTCAGGAAATACATCCACCACGGAGACCTTCCATCGCATCGTTTTCTCTTAAGTCCTTGCAAGGAACTAAGGGATGGAATTCATGAAATACAAATATGGGGATGCTGTTAGCCCGGGTATACTTTCAATTCATTGTAATAAGATATACATACATATATATATGAAGATCCACACTGAAATATTGATACCTAAAGAGCTTTAAAGAGCCTCTTATGTAAAATCGAAACATATCGAACAAAGCGCATTGATACCTTAGACATTACTATGCCATAAAAAATGTGAAAATTCATCAAAATATATATAAAATTTCGTTATTACTCTTATGTACTATACATAAAAGTTAGCACAATGAAAACTAATCAAATTTCAGAACAAAGGACTATTCAGCAACATATATATATGAAACATATAGTTCCATCAGAATCCCCGAGTACTATCAAAAGCCTATTCGAAAGGATTCCACGCCGTGAGCCATTATTCAGTAATCAGATTTTCAAGAACCGATATGTCAAGTTCAACCCTTAACCTATGCCGCGATTCGAAAAACGAGCACAATAAACCATTGTAATCCGACGTCGACGGCCTCGCTGGCAATTCAGATAAGAATCTTCGTGCCGTTGGCGTAACTCAAATTTCCCGCGCACACGGGTATAGGCTGAACAAAAAAGAAACCACCAAATTTCCGTACAATGGAGAGTCCTCACTCTCCGCCCTTCCCGTTTACTAAGGTTAGCCAGGGTATCCGAGAGGAAATTCCCTACTAGCTTATATCAGGAAGCTTGAAGCTTCTGGAGGTGGTTAAACGTACGTGCTCGGAGTGAAAATTGGTTCCGGTGTAAATGGCTTGACATATTAGTCAGTAGTTTCAAACCAGAGTCTTACGCGATGATATCAAGGAATCCAGTTTGAAAATGCACTTGTGAAACTTTAACTCGGCATTCTTTCGGTTTCGTGACAGTAGCATTGAACCTAAGTACTTCTGTCTGACTCTAGGGAAGAAAAATTTTTCAACTGTAACTTTATCTCCATTCGGAAAACCGTGCCCGGCTTACAGTCCAGACGCCACAATGGAATTTACCAGTGAACCACTGTGAAATGATTTTCTCTAATGTCCGTCTATTGTGTAAGAAGCTTTGTCGACTTTCTTATAATTTTTTTTTTTTACATGCTATCGAAGTATACGAAAATATAATTAATAGTACTAGAACGATTGATGATGAATATTTGATGTGATATATGTATGTGTATGTATATACGTATGTATATGTATATGACTGTTTTACAATGCAATTATAAATTTTTTATTGTACGTTAAATTTTAACTTTTGGCTCTTTGAAATATCTTGATTCGTCGTACAGCAATTGATCTTAATTCTTATCGATTTAATTATAAATTTTGTAATCCTTGCCTAGTTAATAACGCTGAATTATTCTCGTTTCTTTCGCCCATAAAATGCAGCACTGTACTCTGAGCACTTTAAACTAGCGTGCAATCGTTTGCCGTCGCAGCTGAATAATTGGACGAAACCCATCAGTGTTTCGCACTTCGGACTAGCGACATCATGTATTCCATTTTCATTGATGCGAAATTTCATTTAATCGTCGATGGGTTTTCGCGTGTTTGGTGTCGTTGAAAATTTCACTGTTGTCAAGGTGGATAGTGTAGGGTAGGATAGGTAGTGTAGGGTAGGATAGGTAGTGTATACGTATAGACGTGAAATTGTAATTATACAATGAAACAGATTTTATGCTTTAGAAAGGTCAAGCATATGGGAATATTAATGGCTGTTATTAAACTATGTATAAAAAATAGAAATGACATCCCTTTGGAAGAGGTATTTGATTTTGGCAGAAAATTGGTAAATAGCCGAAAATCGCCATTGAGTGAAGGCCAGTGTTATATATCCATTTAATCTTCGTAAGATGAATTCTCTCGAAGATGAGTCTTTTTGCAATGGACCACAATAAAATAAGTAGCCGTCGGGAAGTCAGACATGCCAGAGTGGCAGAACGAAGCACTATGGTCCGACGCAATCAACCTCGATTCATTCTCTTAACCCCAATTCACACTCACGCCCTATCTGGCTGGCTTTTATCTTTCATCATCCATTGGATCTGTATTAGTGACGTCATAATAAATAAAACCAAAGATTGCTGATTGGCTCTGGAGATCGTTGCGCGGTCCACGTTAAACGTTATCTTTTTTCCTTATCTTTGCTAAACTTATTTCCCTTTCTTAAATCTCCGTCCCTTGTTGATTTAACTGAAAAAAAAAAATTTTCACTGGATAGCAATTTCTCTTTCTCAGTGACACTTTTTATTGAAATTTCAATATTGCAGAATCAACGAAATTTTGGCAAAGAACGTTATAGCCATCTCGTTACGTATAAACGCTGCAGTGTAATATTTGGAGATAAAAATGAAAAAGTGAGATATTGACAAATATGGGGCGATTTTGAGGAATTTTTTTTTCTGTCAAAAATTCGATAACAATATTCTGTTTGTGTATATGTATATATACAATAGTATTTTGTAGAATGATACTCTCGAGTGTTTTGAGAGGAAAAAAAATGCATTTTGGTTGATTTCTCTGGGGAATGGAGAAAGGGTCGTGTGACACGAAGTAAACCTTTGAAAAACATTGGCTGATTATGATCCGACCATGACTACTAGTCACTATGGGGATTCACGAACATCGCTGCGAAGCATCGTGAACATTGGGGAAATAAAATTCAAGTGCAACGAGACGTGCAGCCACGCTGCTGGACCAAATGGATGGATTAGTTCCACAAAATGTGTAAAACAGCGGTATCTCTTACCACCGAACAAAACAATGGCGGATTGTGCACTCGGCCAAAAAAACGCATAACTAGATCTCCATTTGTAAATAAAACGTGGCCCTATAGGATTAAATATATTTTATATTAAATTCAAAGTGAAACTGCCTTTTCATCGCCGATGCAAAAAGTTATCAACGTGCAGTATGTAAAAATGCAGAGAATTGGATTGCATAAAAAATGAATGCAATTTATTATTATTCTTTTCAATCAGATCAATATTCTTTTCAGTAATATTCTACCAGTTTATAGTTTACAGATTCGTGCCAATCTGGCAAATTCACGTATTGATAGCGACGTACAGATATGTATGATATAAGCGCATCGATTGCAAAAAAAAAATTAAAATTGCATCCTGTCACGTGGTAGCTGCAATATGTATTTCTGTACAGGTATACATATAGCATTGACATGCATTACGTATGTTTACGTAATGAAACGGTAGACGGTGCCAATTTCACGGATATGTTATCCGATTAGAAATTTCCCTGAAGCCAAATACCTCAGGAATTCTCGCGATTACCTGTATCAGCTCCAAGAGCCGAATCTCCTTTGAGCTACTCCAGAGACGCCACTCGAGAATTTAATAGGCTTCGCTTTGAGGCCAACAGGAAATGAATCTCCCACGTGTATCCCAAACTTTTCACATGTCCTTATCCAAGGAGCAACGATACGCCAATATTCCATGTTCGAATTAGCGTCTACGCGTATACCTACTGCGGAAGCTGTGATCAGAAACATGTAAATTGGACGATTTAAAAAATCTGTATAGAAGCAATGAAATACCTGGTGAAAATTTATCTCAAGTAAATCGGACGGTTTACCAAAATTTTGGACTTCTCGTATTACCCGACAAATTAACAGATCACTAAAATATCTTCCAGCTCTTGTACATACATATACAGTTATACTGACTATAGCAACCACACACCGGATGTTACTCGAGTAACTCGGCACCTCCAACCTTGCCGAGTCTAATTAGAATTTTCCTATAGAATATATTTCAGGAAGCTACACGAGTCTGACTGTAGACGGTTGGAGGAGAAGTTTGTCGAAGAAAGTGGAAATTCGCGGAGGATTGATTAAATTTGTAAAGGGTTAGCGAGTCTTACGAGATATTTCAGGACGCATCCTCGTATCCTCTTATGTCACGAAGACGTCGGTTGCCGAACGTGCTGTAGAAGACCGTATTAAGTAGACGGAAGTGACGTCACTGCGGCACGGCTTTCCGGTCACCCATCGATTCCGGAAACGTCTGAAATTTTTATATTGCATATTTGTAGCACTCTTCTTTTAACTTGAATGCAAATTGCTTGACTACTGAAAGATTCAAAAATGTATGAATTCGATGCAAATAAAAATATAAGGCAGATATACACAGTGTGCGAAAAAGTTAAATGATATTAGGAAATGATCTCCGTATCTTCCATGAATTTTTCATAGTGCTGTTACAATTATGGATATTCAGTAATTTAATCGTGAAGAATCTCCGTTACCACTAAGGACATGCACTTAATTTTTAACTGATTGGTACTACTGATGTGCACTCCTGCTAGAAATTTGCGTGTGAAGTGAGACGAAGTAGGATTGAAGTAAGATGAAATAAATGGATCCCATTGCCACAAAGGAAATGAGACGTCGTACTCAAGTATATAACTGTACAGATATATTAAATTTCGATTCTGTTATCAAAGACGACTTAAATGAAACTGGGTAACTATTGCCTCCTCAGGAGGCGCCTGATAAAAGCGTTTTAGTAAGGTCGATAAAGCCGAAACCGCCACAGTGGTGAAAAACGAAATAATATCTATTGCAAAATTAGGAGCTATTTAAGAGCTAATTAAGTTCCTTGATTAAAATTTAAGAGCTCCACCGCTTTCGGTAAGAACCTGTGGCGGTGCTGGTTTTAAAAAAATGTTGGAATCGCCACAATATAAGTAATAAAAAAATAAAACAAACAAAAGGTAGGATTTGAGAGCTAATTAAGTGCTTGAAAAATATGCAATAGCCAGACTTGGAACTCAGCCCCTTATGCAAGAACCAACTCTATCTCGCTCTGGCCACGAGAGAGAGATTAGTGCTTTTCCACGTGGAAATTAAGGTGTTTCAACACTTGGAATTCATTCTAGAGTTTAAGAGCTTCCAAGATACGCGGATATTTTATCCTTTATCTTTCACCGACAGATTTTACTGATTCTAGTAAATCTATAGACTCTTCGTCGTTTTTACTTCCCTTCTGCCTTCGCCAGTTCGTTGGTTCCTGCCGCCTTTCTTGTGTACACGCCAACTTAATTCTCTACTCTATGTACTCAGTGTCGAGCAGCAACGTTGTTCACGAAAAGAGACAAAGTGAAAATCCCTGAGAAAAATCAAAGGGGATTTCCACGAGAACACTGGCTCGCGCATTAACCCACAGTTTAATCCAGCTTAAAACGGTATTCACACGTGCGCACTTCGCTCTGCTGCAAACAGTACATAATAAATTATTTAATTTAACACTCCTGAGAATAAAGGAGGAGGGGTACCAACCAGTGGAGTAGGTACCTACAGGGTAGTCAACTTCAACCGGGTTGGACGTATGGATCCTCCCATGGCATGTACTGTACTCAATTTATACTAGTGGTACATATAAATCCTAAACCGAATCTTGAATCCAGACACAGCCTGATCCTTCGAGTCTTCTAGCTATGATTTTAGATACAGAATATCGTGATAACTTGTAGTTGTGAAGTCAGCTTAATAAACTTTCGAAATTCGCCAATAAAATCTACATTCCAGCTGAAATAGTCTGTATAAACAGTCTCTGACTATTGGAAAATAAAAATCTTAAAGGTTTACCAATGGCGTAGAGATTGATGGACAGCATTTTTGATATATTAATAAAGGTTGATTTGCATGAAATATCGCGCACGCGATACAACGCAAGGCTCGAAGTAATGCATAAATTGCTTTTTCCCACTGTATAACCTGGCTCCACTTGTCGACTCTCCTTCGCACTTGTTGGCACCGAGTACCTTTCTTTTCCTTTCTGCACTTCCGGTGGCATATTTTTTTTATTTTTTCACCACTCCTCATGGTTTTCCGTTTAATTTGCATAAACTTCTCAAGTCGTTTCTCCATATGCGCATTCAGAATATCTCCCGCGACCGTAGACTAGGGACTTTAGAAGAAATCACGTGGGTACTTGATAACGAGAGTGATAATAAAACTAGTTTCACCAACACCTATATAGACAAGTACGTCGTACAATGACTGCGGAAGTTTGTGGATTAAAATTCGATTTCTATGCGAGCGACGGGAAGCTGCCTTGAAAGGACCTTAAGCCTGGAGACAGCCGTCACGGCGACACACCATTAATATTAATATTTCAAATGGAAAATAAATATTGAAGTAACCAAGTAGAACGGGAGATTTTCTGATTATTGTCCATTTCGCCAATCCATCCCATTTAAATTCTGACCCACTTCAGTATCTTCTACCAGTTCCTGAACGATTTGTATCCCTTAAAAACTCTCCTTTTTTTCCCCCTTATCAATAACAACTATCCCTAACTTGACAGGGTCCATTCCGATAATTTTTTTCGCCAAAAAATAAATTTTCAAATACATTTATATTCCATTCGCAATAACTCTTACATATTTTTTCCCATAAATTTCTGCATGCTGCGCAGTAAAAAAAAATGCATGTAGCTTTAACACGCTTCATATTTCCTCATGCAGAAGTGCAAAAATAAATTTCATACACATTCTTAATTAATGATGATGTATGCTTATCTAAGAAAGCTTCAGGAGTATTACTGAGAATTTATAGCCGAGCCGCGAGTACTTAAAAGTATCGCCGGAGTCCATTATCCAGCAGGAAGCAGCCACAAAGATTGAAATTCAATGGAACCTGATTTTATTTTCAAGTAAACTCCTGATGGAAAATTATTTGAGAGAGTATGCGCGAGCGCCGACATAATTTTGACAAGGATACGTACACACAAGTTATTTGTGCCAAAACTCCTCATTATCTCTGGTATTATCGGTAATTATTCCCATTATCGCCGAGCGCCATTCGCTCGCCATGCTCTGTGGATTCTCAACCTGACAAAACAATTCTACCAACCACAAATACATGGTGGGACGGTATTATCCAGGACTCGTGATTTGTTTCCATCTGACGAGAGGAACAATCGAGAAACTGTTATCACTCTGTATAGACGCCAGCAATACGATTATCAATGGCGTCTCGGTTAGTTTGCAGACAGAAATTTCCTTGTCTGTTACTTAACGGAAGGCAGTGGTTACGTTTATCTATACCGTACATAACTTGTTAATCTTATAACTACGATAACGAATAAATCTGCTTTACCGACAGCGGGTAAAGCGTGATAAATTATTTTTCATACCCAATGACATGGGCTATTAACTTTATCATGTTTCTCTAGAAAGTTCGGAGTATAAGAACTGGACCAATATGCTGGATCCACAGTATTATATAGGACATATATATGTATATGAATGAGAAATATACGGAGTTACCGTAATAGAAAAACACGAAGCAGTGTTATTAAATTTGACTTTCTTTCACAGAATCTTCCTCCCTATTCCGCTTCTTATGAAATAGGTATATTTAATAAAAAAGTTAACGTTCACTTGAGGGCGTTTGTTTTTTTTATTTTCCTCCGCCTTATTTTCTCCGGAGAAATTCGCCTCGGGATCCCCGATGGAGCGCTCGTCAACTGGCACCCGGCGTCAATCGAATAAACAAAATTTTCACCCAGACGTTCTCTTTGCGATGCAATCTTGTCGCATTTCGTAAGGTTTTTTTTTTCTTCCTCTCATTATCCACTCTCGTTTCAATGATCGACAGTCACGGAGTACCGTAGACGAGTGAAAGGAAATGAACGAAGTAATATGAACACGCAAGATATTACCTTGTAATTGAAAAGACACGACAGTCTTCGTAAAAATTTTTGAGTTATCGTCTTATCGCTGTGCCACGAGTTCGATAATAAAATATGTACTTATTTGTATGCTCTCAGAGACAATTCGAATAAAGTATACACGATACTTTTCCTTGTCGTTCATTTAGAGTCAATAGAAAAAAAAATTCATTCAGTCGTTTTAAGAATCCGAACGACACGAATGTTCATAATTCGACGAATCGTCTTGGTATGAGTTTTCAAAAAAGTTGAAGAATAAAAAAAAAATCCTCGGTAACTACATCCATTTTACACGCAATTTCGACAAGGTTCCCACGAGATTACCGTACAGCCGCGCGTCTACGAAACACAGTGTAATGGAAAAAGGGGAGTTTGCAAATGGCTGATGAAAATATAGGTCGAGTACCGAAGGCTGGAGAATCCAAGAAAAGTACTCGGAAGGCTTGAAATTATTTTTCAAAATTGTTCACCGATCCGACTTGACATCAGTCAATCGCAGCCAATCAAAGAGCCAACGTGCGCGCATACCCTTTCGCAGAATTGACTAATTCATACATAACTCGACCTGGTTCCATTTTGAAAAATATTTCTAAGGCCATTAATTACGTAATGAATTCTTCCTAACGAAAATATTTTATTCCTTTAAACCTCTTGATCGTCGCGGGAACTCTACGGTCTTAATGTAAACCCTCCTCGTCATGTCACACGCAGTAACACAGCCACTCTATCTTATCAGTAACCTCTCGCTAATATCCACGTTGACGAAACTTGAAAACGGCTTGCCTCGCAGCCAGTTTTCGTCGACGTAACGACTTCAAGGGTTGGGAGGTTTAGAAGGCAGTTAGAAGTAGTACGCCAAGCAGTTTCAGATTGTTGCCGAGATACAGTAGTACCTCCCCCCCTGACCCCCCCGCCCCCCCTACTCTCTGTAGTCAGACTTACAACTGAACACATAGTTAGCATGCTAAGCGGGATTACACCGTATTATTCGAGTTTAAATCTCATAACGCTGCCACGCTGCTGATTGTAGGTACTGGAATGCGCAACGAACATGCTACACGCCGTAGCTGATATCCAAGTATGTAATTGCATATAGTACAGTGTCCCAATAACGATAACAATAATGCGCCTCGTGCGGCCATTAAAAAGCCCTCACGAACTTTAAAATCCATTTGGCTCGAGACCTACGAACAAACGTATATTAGAATTCATCACTTGCCCTACTGTATAATCTGAATTGGCTATATGTAGATCCTGATTATTTAAACCTGAAGTATAAAGGTATATGCGCGCTCTGGTGGCGAAACAAGTAACTAGCTTACCTTTGGCATACGCATAAGGTAAACACCCTAGCACTTGGCCCTGTAGAGATGGTATAAGGCCACACGGGGATCAAGAAGAGGATGTTTGGTGACGTGACTGTTGCTTTTTCAACGCGTCAGTAATAATACGACGTGTTTAGACTGCGACGAGTGTTAAATTATATCTGCGCCGAGAAACCGTATTTTTGTTATTGATGGTGCGTGAGAGCAACAAGAGAAGGTATTGTCACGTGAGCCGGAACGGGATAGATTTCCCTCGAGTAATGGTCCGGAGGATGACGGTGCCGTTGAGCGAAATATAATTATCCGAAATGAAGATGAACGTCCTTTTTTTTTTTTTGCCCGCTGGTTGAACTTTTTTTTTTTAATATATTTTTCACTTCGTAAAATGTAAAGCAGTCCTGGAATATGTAAATGTTAGGATAATTAAGGATTCCGAATAATTTGGGGAGGGGAGAGGGGGGGCAGAGACCTCTCACAAGGAAAAATAACGAAGAGCAGGGCAGAGTTCCAAAACAGAACGTGTCGAGTCACCGGCGACGCTTTGAAAATTTTCAAAATTTATGAAATTCAATTGGCGAATTATAAAAGTTTTGCCGAACTGGTAACAACCGTACAAGTACGCGGAATTCGTTTGGTTCTCTCGCCCATTTTTCGAGCCACCTCGCTTTCTTTCATTTGTCTTTTCCTCGGCGTGACGGCTGCAGACGCTCCTTATCGTGTTTCGAACGTATTTATAAAATTGGCGCCAGAATGAATCCAAAGTTCAGCGTTGGTCGTCGTACCGAACAAAGGAAGGTACAATTTCGCGTCGAGTTGCAAACTCCTTTTCTCTTGAATTTCGAATTGTTCTCGGAAACTTGGCTAATTTGCAAAATTTTCGCTGGTTGCGAGTCGAGGTAAAAAATATCTCACGACTTTCGACCGAGCGACATAGTCGTCTCCTCTTATATTGACCGATATTAAAATATAAAACGAATAGCCGAGCTTGTCATCCCCCAAGATATTGTCAGATCCCGTCTTGCTTGATCAAAAAAAAAAAATCTATTAAATCGATATCGACCAAAAGGGATCTTATACGAATATCCAGGATGCGGATCTTTTACCATCCATGATCATACCTCAGGACGCTGCTTTATGAATATGTAAAGTCCGTTCTGTCTAGGACACAAAATTGTTTGCGCGTCACTTCAAATATTGATACTGTCTTCCAGTAAATTTATTCACCGGAAAAATAATGTACCCCCCCGTTATAACGGGCGAATTGAATATCGAATATTTTCTCTTTTCAAACGACTCAAGATGCTAACAACTATTTACAAAATCTTTACTTGTCACTGTCTCTGACGTATTCTTTTACGTATATTTTTCGCTTATCCAGTATAAGTTGAAAATAAATGAAAATCCACTGTCGCGCTGATCCTCGAATTGCCTTTATCAAAAGATACCTTCCATCGTTATCCTGCCCTGTGATAAGATAACGCATTGACAAGGACGCTTGTTATGTTAGAAAAAAATAATTAAACAGTAACTCAAGCACCGTAAAGAAGGTTCATTAGGTAACGCAAGAGTAACTATATCAATTCGATACCATGCTAATATGCATGGTTCGCGTTATGGTGAACGGACGTTGCCCATAATTCAACAAATCAGACGTCATACTCATGTTCGCGATAGTCTAACTACGGTTCCAGTATGCTGCTATAGAACATACTAACTGTGCTATAGCCAGTTTACGGGAGACTGGTTAGATCGCATGTAGGTAGGTACATTTACTCGTATGGGCATACGATAAATTGAAGCCACGACAGATGCACGCGTGTGTCAGGACATTTTGAATATTAATCATTTTACAAAATCCCTCACAACGTACCAACAGTCGCCGTTTGATTATTGAAGTTTTGATAACGTCCGTTGAGTCGACAAAAACTAAAAGAGGGAGACAAAGATTAATGATAGTGAGAACTCGTAAATACAGTTATATATTGGATGAGTTATATTTTTAAAGAAATTCTTATTAACGATGCGCACGGAATACTTAGTTTCGAGACACCCAGCTTTTGAGCCTTCTGTACCTGCAGATGGTCTTAACCTAACACCGTCAAAAAATAGACCCAATACCTATTAGCATCGAATTCATCACTGTTGGAAATTATTGATGTTACATCGAATTTAGGTTAGAATTGATACGCGTCTTTGGACATTTATGAAGTCGAAACTTTTCTTATGTATTACTATTACTTGATACTTGTCGTATATAGTCTGACCGCTATATCAGAATTTGATTTTGACTGGTGAAAAAAAAAGTTCATAGTATTATTATGATTCTGTTTCAAACTGATCGATACAAGCCATTTTATAATCTAACGATGGAATTATCTTCCGTAGTTAAACGACATGATAGAAATAGGTTATGTTTGTATCTGTCATTTGAAATCTGATAATACGACTAGCCCGTACCAGGTAATATGGTTATCATGTAAATCATTGATTAATGCTCTACTTCTACTACCATTTGTTGGTATTACGATAGCAATTGTGACGAATCGGAATAAAAAAAGAATTGGAAGAGTCGCGAGTAAGAATAAAGCCGGGATACCATTACTGTAATTTTATTAATGTCTACCTCTAATTATCTGTTCATCCTCTTATTGTTGGCAGCCGGTGCGAGAGACGGCGGTAGCAGAAGGTACCCTGTAATCGTGTTCGTCCACGGGGAGAGTTACGAATGGAGCAGCGGAAATCCTTACGACGGAAGCGTCCTGGCTAGCTACGGCGGCGTCGTGGTTGTCACCATAAATTACCGACTGGGAATTCTCGGTAAGCTCTTACCTCCAATATAAGACTAAATCGCAGGAGCATAAAATATCCTAATTCGCTTCGTGATCATTAAAGAATGCAAAGAAGTTCGTAAGAATGTCACGATAGAAGCGTAGCGAAGAACGACGACAGTTAACGTAACCTCAAAATATAAATTCAAATCGGTCGGTAAGGTAGAGATACTCGCTCGGAAGGTAAGGACGCGGCGGACTAAAATGGATCGAAAACTTATCGTAAAGTTTCTCCTCTGGCAACCTCGGCAAACGAAATCTAATAGGAAACTCATTACGAGGAAGTCTTCCGTTTCGGCAGACTAAAATTCTTGACTCCCTGCCATGTTACCTGAAGCGAAGCACTTATTTTCAACGGGGAAATTCCAGTCGTGATGAAAAACGTAAATGTAATATCTTTGGCCAAGGAGTGACGGAATGGCACGCCTCACTGTTGCGCGTCTACTTGTACTGTATTACGTACGGCCACGTTCTACCAGTCACAGTGATATATACAAAATAAGTATGAGCCGACTGGTAAACGGGTTCCTCTATCCTCGAGTGCACGTTTCTAGAGTTTCCTCTGGCTTTCTGGATTTTCGAATAAAACCGCGTACGCTCGTAAATTACCGCGCCGTAAATGTAACGGCGAACGCAACCCAGTAAAACAATGAACGCGATCCGAACGTTGGAAAAACTTCATAACATAAATATTCCAAGGGGTTCCATTGTCACGGAAATACACGTGGTTAGCGAAAACTCAACCGATACTCGACGCACTCCAGGCGCAAGTTTAATTCAAAAACGAGAACGTATCCCGTCATCTCTTCGAAGGATTTCGTGCCTGAACCTGGATTTAATCGTACGATCGTTTGTACAAGAAATTTTTTTATTACAAATTTCCCATACGACCAAAGAGAGGTTTTGCAAAAAAAAACAGCCTCTCGGCCGATTCACGCCAACACGAATTTTTCATGGATCGTAGGAAAATAATTTAAAATGAAATTACGAACGAATGCGAGCGTAGTTTGTTTGTACAATTTTTTTTTTTCGTAAATGAGGAAAAGGGATACACATTGTGAGAAATATACACGGTGAACGTATCTTCATACAATTGTGTACCGGTTAGTACACGTTTTTTTTTTCCTGGATACTTTCCTTCCCATTTCACTCCTCATTTGGAAATTGTATTCCCCGCATAAGGACACTTTAGACAAGCGAGCTCGCTGTAATTCCATGATAATTTTACGCTAGCAAATTCCAACTCTCTTTCCCCTTTGTAAGACGCTTTCACGCTACCTTCATCGTTTTATAATAACTATCCATATTCCCGTACCCGCTTCTTCTGTCAAGATGGTACACCCTTAGAACGTTGCATCTCCGCTTTTTCTAATTAATTGAATTCTTAAGTATCCATAATTTATGGTATCTCCTCTAATTCCAACGGAACAAATAAAAACCGGTATATTTACTTGAACTGTTCGGTAAAATCGTAAAAGACATAAAATATCACAGAGAAACTCTAGCTTTGTCATTTTCTCCGATTAATTTCAATAATTAGAATTATGTCACACGCCATCGCACGTATCACCTAACACTAATCGTTTCGAAAGACACAGCCAACGTACCGTAACTGTACTATTTTTATATGAAAAATTACTGAAAGTCTGTTTTCGCTAGTAAGGTCCTTTATGCATGATTGAATGGAGTAAATTTAATTTTATACAATTATACATACATATATACAATCGGTACTAACGTACCCTCTAAGCATACTGAAAGCGGTTAGACGCTTTTTCTAAGGTCGCAGCCAAAAATCCAGCCGAGCCTGGATTCCCGGGCGTTTGTCAGCTTAAGAAAAAGAGAGGAAATGGCCGAAAAAGATAGGTCTTAACGTGAGTCCAATGGGAAGCCATGCTCAAGAAGTTTATTAAGGGTGCCAGTGACGAATGGGACAACGGTTTTATAAAAGTCCTGACCGCGACTAGGAGCCATCAGGACGATAAAACTCGGAAGGAAAATCGAGCGACTCCTACGCCATTAAGAAATAGTCAACCTCAAGCACTGAAATTCTCAACCCTGAAATGGTACTGTAAAACAGGAAACACGCTGGCGGAAGAAAATTTTTTTTTCTTCTTCAACAGCTAAAGACAATTGGCACCTTCCCTCAATTTGAGTTGCACGCAAGACCGTGCCTTTATCGTTTTTCCAGTTGGTTAGGCTGAACTACAGATAAAGAAAGAAGACAATGAAGAATAAAATATATACATTTACAGTAAACTAATGTAAGAGAGTGAGGAAGCAGGAGAGGCTACATACAGTAAAGTGGAAAATACTGGAGTGTGTAGTAGGAGGAAAATAAATATCCAAGATCCTAGTTAAGCCGTGGTGTATCTTCCCCCTTCAAGAATTCAGATCCCCCGTGTCGTCAATATTACAAACTATATATTACACAGATCTGCTGCTATATATATATATATATATATAACATATATCTAACAGCAATATCCTTGTTGCCGCTCGTAGCGAATCACGAGGGGTAGAGAAATCCGTCCATGCAGCATCCATCCCTCTTTTCAGAGGGTAGGCCCCTGCTGAACCAGTAGATATATGACCTGCTATAAATATTAGTACGTCATCGATTGATATCGTATACCGTCATGTTTAATGTAAACTTTATCGATTTATTAGTGGTTAATAATAATATATGTGAGAAATTACACTCCTTCCGTAAGGGCAGCTCGTCGACAAACCGAATAGAAATATTTTTCCTGACGGTGTTACGTATTGCGTTTGCCAATTGAAAAATGTAAGCGAATTCAATCCAACAACTTCCCTTTCGTATTATTCGTTTCAGCCAACAATAAAGTTCTACGGAAATCTAGCTCGCTTCGACTTCCGTTCACGTACGACAGCTGTCACCGTAAATGGACAAAGTTCTTTCCTCCTTTCTTACTGTAAGAGAGCCCGCACTGTCTTCTCGTGAAGATGCAACCTCCTTTCTTTTCAATTCATCTCGTCACACGAATACTGTGATTTCTGGTAGGCAGCAGTAAATCTACTTGTTATAGAATGCGCGAAACGAGTTTATTTCATGGGCGGGTAAAAATTCAAATGAATTTAAATGCAGTTACACGACTGTCTATCGAAAGGATTCTAGTAGACTCGAAATCGATTCGTGTCTGCCAAGAGGGCTGTCGTCGAGGCTTTCCTGTTAGCCAGGTGGCGCCACCATTAGGGAATCGAAGTAGGATTAACCAGATCCTAGAATAATCGTAAGTCGATGCTCTGGGTTGCAGGCTTCCTGAATGCGAACACCGATTCGCACTTGAGATCTCCGGCTAATTACGGGCTGATGGATCAAATCGCAGCATTGCACTGGGTCCAGGAGAACATTGGCTACTTCGGCGGTGATCCTGGTAACGTCACTCTTATTGGCCACGGTACAGGATCGGCTTGCGTCAACTTTCTGATGACCAGCCACGCCGTGCCTGACAGTACGTATGACTATTATTATTATTATTATTATTATTATTATTATTATTAATGAAAATTTGTTCATTCTTATCATTATTGCACTCTTAATCGTGTTTTTAGGAAATTTTGATAAAGTGACACGTTACCGGTGTTATGGGATTTTTTTTTCTTTGTTACCCTCTTCACCATGCCCCGTCGACTTTCACTATGGACTTTTTTTTTGGTACAGAACACAACCAGGACTTAGAGCATATCGTATCCACGTATCCTTGAATAATTAACGTCAAGTCGGGTTAACCCTTTTAACCGCCAAGACTAGAAATAACTAACGGAATATCCAAGATTAAAGTGTCAGAGGGTAGACGAGGGGATGGAAGTCGGAGGGTGGTGAACCGCAAAGCTGTCGCCAGGAGCTCGCAAAGCATTTGCAGAAGCACTGGCTAACTCGACCGAGAGATATATTCATCCTGGAAAAATGTGGACCTTCCTGTCGCTGTTTATCCTTTGCTGCATCTACGCCGAGATATCCCAGCCATGAGATAGCGATAAAAGGGATGCGCCGGTAAACTACCCTTTTTTTATTTTTTTCATTTCCTCTTTTCTTTTTAGTACGTTCTTCCTTTTTTTTGGCATGGGATCACCGTACCCCCACTGAGAATGTACGGGCACCGGAAAAACATGTAACCAAGACGATACTACTGAACCCACGAAGTAAAAAGAAAGGCGGAGAAACGATGGAAAAACGAATGAAAAAAAAAAAACTGATTTTTCTACGTGGCAGGTATCGAACGACTTCCTCGAGCCACCAACTTCCACCAGCAAAACTCACGTCAAGATCTTTGACAGATAATTTAAGACAGGCGCTACCTGTCAATATGTCCTATAGAGTAGGATACGTGTTCTCCTCTACTTTTGTAATTTATATCAAACCGTAAATGGATGGGACCATCCTGATATCTTAGAAGTGCAAATATTATGAACCATGACCCAGGTCCAGTATCGTTTACATAGAATTTATGTATAATCGTGATCAAAAGTAAGTCGATAATTGATATAGGTCAAGTGAAAAAATAAGCGGAGTTACAAATTTCGATTTAATCGCGAAATTCCTGATCCATTACCCTTCACTTTGTTAATACTTTATACTAAAGTATATAGACCACTTGATTCCCTTTATATCTAATTGATCGAATTTAATCCTCGCGTAGGTGCAATTTAAACGGATCGGTCCTAGCCGCCGGCTTGAAATTCTCTATCAAGTGGCAGACCAAACAGAATCAGTATTAGCAACGATCTGCCAAAGCGGCCAACCCCATTTGTGCTGTGCCCAATTTCACGTAAGCGTCCCGGTATCCTGCTGCACGGGAACGGGGCTGTACTTCCACACTGTACGGTTTACATGTTATCTAGTAATGGAACCGAACGCATCCACCGAGCAATCAAATCAACATGAAACTCGAAAGGACCAACAGCATTATTATCATTGCGTCGTATCATTAGATGCAACCACCTGTGTTACCAGAGGAAACTATTCTACATCCCGGAGCCTTCTTCGAGCGTCCAACAATTTCAATTAAGGCAACTGTCATTGAGATGGAAACAGTATACCAAATAACAAGAATTATATGTAACTTTCTTTATGGAATTTCAAATAACCCGCGCTTTATATTCTTGTGTTTTGAATATTAGGTTAAGACAGTTACATAACCTAATATACTTTAGCGTCGTGCTACTCAGAGATACAATACGGTACTCATTATATTATGTTTCACAATCACAACAGACACGTTTCTACTTTCTCGATAATACTGTATTTTATATTTATTAACTTTGCGAAGTAAAATTCAAATCTTCAATTAAAATTTTCTACAAAAAGTATTACATTGCATGCCGAATACAAAGCATTAAAATATGTACAAGTCTATACTGTAACGTTAGCTTTCCTTTGAATTATATAACGTGGGTATAGTATGTATAGTAAAATGTATATCGTACGCATATTGACCTCGACACTTGCAATTTAATATATTTCAGGAACGTGAATATCATACGACTTTACAGTATGACGTGTCAATACGTGGAATACATATGACTTCAGTAACCCAGAATCTTATAAATAAAATCCAGAATTCCTTATACCAGTCTAGCCAGAAGCTGATGCATCGATATTATATACCTATCTGCCACGTACTGCAATATGCACTCAGACATCAGATATCAATTTTTTATCTTCTTTTCAGGATTACTTTTTCATCGTGGGATCCTCATGTCCGGTAGTGCGCTATCACCATGGGCATTGATCAGGGGTGCAGCCAATTACGCAATGCAAGTGGCTAAACATTTAAATTGTTCAGCAGTGAGTATCATTGATATTAATAACAATAATAACAATAATAATAATATATCAAAGTAATATATATATTTTTCAGAACTATTGTCCAAGTACCCTATAAATCAATCCTTTTTTTTTTTTAAAAGGAAATTATAAATTCTTCAAATAGGTTCTTATATAGATTTGGTAATAATTAAATGATTGAAACACGATCCAGCAGTATTCAGAAATCAACATGCTTAACCCTTGCTCACAACTTGCTCACCCTTTCAGGATGAGCTTGTTCGCCTAATGGACAATCGTTGATGATTCTATAATTTTCTGAACAATTATGCACGGACCATAGACCGTCTCTGCCTACTACGTGTATTTCTGTGAAATACACCCCTATTTCTGGATACCCCTAATGCTTCCTACAGGCAGTTGACCTCCCTTGTGTTCTACGCGGTTCTACCAGCCCTGCCTTGGATCATTCATTTACATATCTGCATCTCTGTGATTGTCATTTGCTAAAATAACTATATGCCACGATTGACGTTTAATCTGAATTTGATATAAAAGGATGTTAAGGACTTTACTGAATAGATATTTGAGATTTTAAGATTTTTAATGGAGACCTATTTGAAAAATATATTGTTGATTATAATAATAAAAAATATATGGCAGTGTTACTTCATTTTGATTCTTCTTTTTTCAGACTACAGGTGATCCACAGACACTGCTACGCTGCTTAAGGGATGTTCCATTGAATGCACTGGTTTCTGTACCAGTACGTGGTTTGGAATTTGCTCCAGCATTCGGACCCAGTATAGACGGGGTTGTTATTGATCCTGGGGATCCTGAGGATCAGGATTTCACTCTACAGGTCGACACGATAAACACGCTCAACAGTATACTTTTGAGGAAAGACGTGGTGGCGAAATTGTCAAGGTAACTGCATACCTACTCAATAAACTTAAATAACAGTTGAGATTTGCACTGGCATCGTTACTCTTCATGAAATCCATGAAATCTCTGTCGGTAAAGGATGAATTCTACTATTTTCTTATACACAATCCTGCGACCCGTTAGAATCGTACTATACCAATTGTATCACATTGAATAATATTGAAACCGCGTAATTTTATCTTGAAGTAAATTTTTTTCAGATCTTATAAAGTCATGGAAACACAAGAAGGAAAATCATCAAAAATAACAGATACGATCGAACTACGTATTTAACTCAAATCCCGCCCACCCCCGCCGCCCCCCTCCTCCAGTCAAAGGACCGAAAAATTGATAAAAAATTGGCATGTCACGAACATGCCCTGCTCACATATATCATGTCCCATACTTACAATAGGATCCTTCTCAGAAAAAAGAACTTATGCAAGAATATTTTTTTTTAAAAAGAGGGTGAACATTCAAAGAAAGAAAAATTGTAAAGAGCAATGGAGGAGTATAGGGACACGCGGATGTACGAAAATTCTCAGAGTCACGAGTCGCGTTAATGTATACAATTTTGTGATAACGACAAAAATCAAATGAAAGTACAGGGGTTGTGTTTCTCGTAAGGGTAGGTAGGTAGGTACGAGAAGCGTTGCGAGCTGATATGGGTGCACCGTAAAAACACGAATCCAAGCCGATCTCACTTGAATAACCCAATGGAGCTACCCCGTGAAACAGGCGTCCAAGTACAGTCGTAAAAGTTAATAAGCGCTATTACACTAGGCAAATATCTCCGGGAAAGTAATCGGACGTGCAATTATCCGCAAAATCATGGAATTGCTCTTCCGGTATCTGACCACGTACCTACCTACGTATTTACTTGCACGTATATGAAATCGCTGCCTGGATCGTTGGAATTTGAAAATTTCTGTCGAAATATCATATAACATCATGCATTATATTTACCTTCTGAATGAGCAGCCGACGCGTGGAAAATTTCAGCTGGTCACCCCACGTTTTATTCGACAGACCGGATAATTTATTCAAAAAGCATATTCGCAAGGTTGTTGTGTTCAGTTGAACTAATTAGTTTTGACTACTGCGATTGCTATTGTTTTAATCAGTCATCGTTTGGTATCAGTTGATCGATCAATCACAGGAGATAAGCCCAGTTGATTGCTTTGAATTTTGTAATTTACTATACCTGCCCTGAGTGCGAGAGAGACATACTTATCGGGAGTTGGATACGTAAGAGAGAGACAGGTATACTCGTAACTCAAATTTATCAGTTTTGATTATATGAATTCAAAAGACTTTTGCATATCTGTCATTTACAAATTATTCGTAATTTCGATTATTCCTATATATTCCAATGAATACTCGAGAAAATGCAATATTGCTCGAGTTTAAATTATTATACTAAAATTGTATTACCCAAGCGATCCTGGCGCTAACTTCTCTCTAAACTTCTGACCGAAAGCGCAGTTAGTCTCGTCAAGTCGAAATCACATTTCATGCTCGAAGCCTTGAATATTTCTCAATAATTTAATATCATCCATAACGTTCGCAGTCCCTCCTCGTATACAATTATTTAATTCTCCGATGCTTTCGCGAAAAAATTACGATTCATTTATATACTAAAAATGCAATTTTAATACACAATGTCTAGAGTTGTGAAATTATATTGAATTAGAACAAAAAATGTTATTGCATCAATTTCGACGCGCCACACCTCATAGGCTATAAACGTTGAATCTCGTCATCGATAAGCTTGTACACGCTATTCCCTGTAGAAACGTTATTTTTTTATCATTTTCTGGAAATAGCCAAACGCTATCAGCGCGAATGTAGAGCCATAATATTTGCTTTAATATTTCAAAAGAAAACCGAGTATCGACCACAGAAGTGTGTATGCGCTTGTTTATATATGAATGTACCTCTATATTGATACAGTGCTATAAAGTACTCCCATCTCAACCTATGCACCGATGTACCAATATAGTTGGATGCACTCGCGTAAAGGTAAAAAGTATTTGCTTGTTTTCGTTGGTGAGATACGAGAATTCGTCCAAACAACAAATATAGAATCGGAGGATGTAAACTCGAAACTCATTACGGGGCTTTATAGCCAGCGAGAGACTGGACTGCGTTCGGATTGCGAAAAAAAGAAAAATGACGTCCAACAATGGCCTGGACATTAAATACACGGGGAAATCTAGGGGCAAATGCCTCCGATATCAGTATATTGTCTTTACTGTAATTAAAAAAGAACTTCGGGTATTAAAAAAAAGTAATAAAATCCTATAAACTTGTTATCATAATTTTTTTTTATATAATCTCTTTGTTTCTTACTAACGCAGATACGATCTTATGGTTGGCGTCGTAAGATCCGAGGCCTACTTCTCCTTGACTGCTGAAGATGCTCAGTATGGTATTGAGGCTGATAGAAGGACGAAAATATTGCGCGAATTTGTACGCAATACTTACACGTATCATCAACCGGAAATTCTGGCGACAATTATCAATGAGTATACTGACTGGGAGAGGCCGGTTCAACATCCTGTAAATATTAGGTAATACCTTAAATCTTATTTATATGTAAATACGCATTACATTGAAGAGTACATCCTTTTTTTTTTCTTTAATTTAGAGACGAAACACTAGAGGCCTTGGCAGATGCAAACACAGTTGCCCCAGCAACGAGAACCGCGGATCTTCACAGTCAATCGCACAGGAACTCCTACCTCTACGTGTTTGACTATCAAACGAAATTTGGTGACTATCCTCAGGTATGTCTTTACGAAGTATCTTTAATTAAAGAAAATAAACTATAAGATTACAACGACATTATCGTATACAGGTGATACACTATCTTTTCTCTAACTGAGAGACTTATACCGAACACCCAGTTAAACCAAGTTTAATTACCTTCCATCGCTTTGCAAGTTCCCATCCTGAAACTGGGACTAGTTAGAACATTTATTTGTTTTTTTTTTTCCTCGACTCAACTCGTTGTTGGGGATGGAAAATTTTTCCCACGACGGAGCCATCGCCACGGTTATTTCCCAGCTAATTTCCTCGTTTCCGGATAAAACTTAAGGGGAAGAGAAATCCTGGATATATACACAGTATACTTGCTGTTCTAGGAACGCCCCAAAGGACTGATATACAGTTATTACTTATACAGTATCTGATTCGTGAAACTTCTCCTGGGAATCTAACACCAGACTTTACCTTGCTTAGGCGCTTGAAACTTTGAATGAAATTTAATCTATAATTATACGTGCTACACGTGGAGGATTTATGCGTCGCCACGTGCATATGCATCACTAGTTGATTAATTGCCAAGAGGCGCTACGTGTACAAGATTAACGATCATCCACCTAAACTATTTGAACGCGAACGCTCAGTCCTGAAACTTCACTGAAGTAACTGACAATGTTGGGAAGAAAAAGAAAACATTTTAAATACCACGTTACGGATAGTCCTTGTCCATATACCTTGTACGTATAGCTATATGTTTCTGCATGGCGATATTTTCACTCTAAATGGGGATGCATTTAGCAAGAAATTATATAATATATTCCAGCACTCAAGGTACGGTCGACTGATCGAAGTAACGGTTAAGCGCGTAAACGCGGTGCCAAGTAACCATCAAAGGCAGACATCGCTTCAGGGGTATTGGCACGACTTTAAATTTAGAATATCGATTTTACGTCAGCCAACGAGGTGCGATAACCCGTGTGTGCTAAAGGATATATCTGGTTAGCGATGTCGAATCATGTGGATTGATTCTAAAGACATTATTTTCTAAGCTTATGTATATATGTATCACAAATGGATAAAAGTCATATACTGCAATAGCATGGTTAGTTATTGTAAAGCATAAGAAAATAATGTATTGTTACTGTTATACAGTCTGGCTTGTTACCGTTCATCATAACTGTATTAAAGTTCTTTCCTTAGGTACTTAATAATTAATTGAAGAATTCTAATGTATCGTTAACAAAGTCTCTAGACAGAATAAGCGATGTTAAATAATACAAAGCTACACGCGATATAGGTAATTTTGGCTTAACCCGAGAAATTCGTGGAGTTACTTTTTATCTTCACTGGATATTCATACATTAAACGCGTGTGTACGAAATTTCAGAGAGCCATAAACTCTGTCTGCGTATATTATCGTTCATAGGTTTTTTTTTTTTTTTTTTCTTTTTGGTAGCTAAATCTGTGAGAAGTTTATTTGAAATTTTCTATTTAAACACATGCGGTATCAGGCTTTCTGTATGCAATGAACACGTGCATGTAAACTAGCGCGAGTGGTACGATTCCACGTGTGTACTCGTAGCCACGAATATTTCCATTTTCACTTTTGTACTAGAGACTCTTTTTTAAAGTTAAACCTCCACCATGTTCTACTGACTGGTCTACCGTTACTCCTACCTACTATAGCACCCTCATGGTTTACTTTGCATGCGAATACCTCTTGACTTCTGCAAAGAGTGAGTTTCGCATTTCCACAGCCACGATACAGTTACTAAAAAATAACTGAAAGAAGTCCAACGTTAAATACCATTTTTCAAAGAGACTCAAACGATACATGGCTTTTTGCATAAATCGAAATGTCAAATGATACGAATCGTTGGAACGAACAAAATATAATTATAATATATAATTTGGGTTGCAAGCTGGTATCTTGAAAATCGATATAACTAATATGTCAGTGTAACTTCCTATAGGCTTGAAAAATGTCAAGAATTCAAAAGCCGGGACCCGACCGTTCGACGCTTGATCAAAGGTAAAGCGAAAAATCAAAGAGCTTCGAGGCAGTTCATGTGGGAAGATAGCCGAGAGAAGGGGAAATAAAAAAAGAACAAATCCAGCTGTCCATGGCAGCTAGAGAATATTTTCCCTCTATAAATTGTCCAAGCCAAGGGGATATACCGTGGGTATATATGGCGACGATAGTCCAAGTATTTCCAAAGGTCCTGGTAAGGGTAAAGCAATTTTCTAGTCCTTCCTTCGACCGCGTGTGCTGGCTCGCCGAGTGTTAGGAATCATTCGGAAGGGTCGAGAAGCCAATGGCGAGTTCCTTCCTTCGTTCAACAAGACAGGAAGCCAAGTGGCTGCTGGAAGGACCACCCTTGGACACGTACATATTACTTCCACTGGCTCAAAATGTCCGTGGATATAAAAGAGAATCAGAAAGGAAGAATGGGAAGAGAAAGAGAGAATGAGACCTTAAATCATTTGACTAAAGTATCCCTAGTAAATCATTCGACAATGGCATCGCTCGTAGGATTTTTCAAAGTATTAGAAGGTCGTTTAGCAAGACGCAACTTAATAATCCAGGAGAGTGTGTGTAAAATTTGATATGGATCCTACATTGATATTAAGGGATCCGCCTTTAAGATTCCATGGCATACGTTACTCACTAAGGGTATATGTGAATATCTTTCGCCATTATATTCGGCAAAGAACGATCGAGCCCGTTTTCGGTCTCAGCTATTTTTTTTTTCTAGGTTATGTAATGTCCCGGCGGTACTGATGCGGTCGCTTTTATTTTTTCATAAAGTCCTAGCGATAACGTATCTCGATGTTGCTTCAACTTATCACACAGGACTCGACCATCTGGTCCTTATGGGGAGAAGAGTCTCTTGTGGTCTAGAATATTCGACTCACGTAGTCGAGTCGCTTTCGCGGCTTCGTCTATTTGATACTTCATGGGCGGACTGTACGTTGGATGGAATCGAAGGTGCGAGAAAAGATGCGGGATTACCTTGAGGAAATAAATGAAAAGTCATCGCACGTACAAAGGAGATGCCACGCCTAGTCCTTTCAAGAAGACGTCGAAGCAGTGTGGGACTTTTGCATTAGTAAGAATTCTAGAGTTCTGACTGTGTCCTTGGGATCGAATGTGAGAATAGGATGGTAGAATAGGTCAAAGCGCACTTGGAAAATCCCTCGCTCAGTCAAACGTTCAGTCAAGTGGTGGAAGTAGAGAAGCCTGATGTTAGACCAGAAAGGGATGACAGGATGGCAAGTAGTCAGCCAGTCGAGCAGGAACACATATCACACTTGCTCTCTGCAGTCTTGGTCTCAATATCTTTGGTAGAAACCGGAACGGGAGGAAAAGCTTTTTCTTTGAGATACGAGCGTCGTCCGTGTCGTTAAAATACCATCAATACTTCACTCACTGCGATATTGTACCATGTGTTATGGAAGCTGTGGATGGGTAGATTTAAAATTTCCAAAAAAATAAAATCAAAAAAAGACTGTGGCTACACGATCATGGTTTGGAATATAAGAAGAAAAAACGTAAATTATATTTAAAAAATATTCTCTTAATAATATAAAAATTGAGGGTAATAAAAAGGCGAAAAAATTTCATCGCAATTGCTTATCATAATTATTTATTATCTTTCGTTTAAAATAACGTTTGTTCTCGTTACAGCGGCAGGGTTGTATTCATGGCGAAGAGTTGCCCTACCTGTTTGGGGCACCATTGGTTGGTGGTCTTGCTCACTGGCCCAAGAATTACACGAGAGCTGAACTGGCCCTGTCAGAAAGCGTTATACTGTACTTCACCAACTTCGCACGTACCGGGTGAGCAATTTTACTTAGATGGATGGTAAGAACATAATATTTACATTTATGCTAGAAGTTCTTCTTTAACAGCAATTAAACTTATTTAGGAATCCTAATGAGGGGACTCCAGATCCTGGACCACCAGGTTCACGGCCTGAGCGCACCAAATTGAAGAATATTGAATGGACTGCCTATGAAGCCGTGCACAAGAAATACCTCAGTATAGGTATTTTACCAGTTATAATCATTTGATTGAAGAGTTTCGAAAAATCCCCACTATCTTGCGGAGTCCATTAAATACCCTTTAAGAACTGAAAGTGGTACAGAAATTGAAAATTCAGGTTCATCTTTCCTGTCTAAAAGTTTGCTATGTGGGGTTGGGATCAAAATTCTCGAAATTCAAAAAACCCTTGTTGATATGTCCATTACCTTAAGAAACTTTAATGAAAGGTGTCTCTACCAACCACCACACCCCTGCGAATAAACTGACGTGTAATGACGGTCGTGGCGCCCTCTTTTTTTTTCCGACTCACCAGATTCCCTCTCTTATCACCCCCTCTACGCTATCATAGTCAATCCTACCACCATCCTTTTAGATCATCTACCTAAGCTTTACTCCCATCTCGCCTTCAATTTTCAACCCTCTAGACGACGTCTTACCTCCATTTTTTATCTTTTTTTTTTATCTATATTGACGTACCTGGAAACGCTCTACCCTTCTTACTCCCGTTGATAAGTACCTATTTAAGTGTACAAGCTAAGTACCCTTGTATCCTTTCAACCTTGGGGTTGAAATTGAAGGAGATTGGTCTCCTCATTGCTTCAGCATCACTCGCTGATAACAATTAGTGAAAAATATTCATCCCCATTCATTTTCATGATTCAACCTCTCCATTATCAAACGGAATGTCATTAATGAGAAATAGGGAGGAATATAGAAAGAGTTCTTTTTATGATTAATTTATTTTTTATCATTGCCATAAGATTAAAAACAAATATTTAATCTCGATTCAATCAGAGCAGCAGTTATAGAAAATGTTGTCGTTGTTAATAAATTATTACTAAATTTTTATTACAGATATAAAATCCAAACTGAAGAATCATTATAGAGCACACAGATTGTCTTTCTGGCTAAACCTGGTACCTGATCTTCACAAACCAGGATCTGACGATGTCCCAAGATCTCATCACCTGCTGGATGCAGAACAGGTGTGAAATTTAAGATGATTCTATTTCATATAAAATCATATTTCAATTATCCAGCTAATACGAATTTATTTTTCTTGATTCAGGTGCCGCCTAGATTTATCCAAAGGATACCAACAACCACAAAACCAACAACGCTCGAATTAACTACAGAAAAAGTTCACAACACGTCCACGGCTCTCCCAAGTGAATTAGCCGTCGAGGAACCTACGTCACAACCGGAAGATGGTTTCGCCGCGTATTCAACAGCCCTGAGTGTAACGATAGCAATAGGCTGCAGTCTCCTGATCCTGAATGTTCTCATATTCGCGGGTGTTTATTATCAGCGCGACAAGAATCAGCACAACTGTCCGAAAAAGCGCCAAGAAAATGGTCAAATGCCAAACAACATTTGCGGAGAGTTGGAAACAAAAACAGAGAGACATCACATTCAGCATATACCGCCCCCTGAATTTGCAGATTTGCAAAATAATTCTTGTCACGTGCCAATGCCACCGCCACCGCCGAAGAACACGAAACCAGGAAAAACCGGACAAAATCTTATCATCAGTCCCAATCAACTGCAGCAAGAAAGTATGGCGATGGTTGGTGGCGGTACTTTGAAGAAAGGACACAATCATCAACAGATAATGGAGGAGCTCAGGGTCTGACTTTAGGGGATGATGACGACGCGTGCGCGCGCGCATTTGAAACGTTTAGAAACTATACGTCAGGTGCGAAATCGAGTGCGTGTTGTTAGGGGATTTTGTCTCTCATCCAAAACCAGGACGCTCGCTGTACGATCGGCCTTTGATTTTCTAGTCGCGTATCAAAATATTATGCGACATTGCGTTTTTAATCGTTTCGTTCTTCGTGACGATTCGATTTGATCACGTTAATTGTTCGTATAATGTACAAAATTCATGTATAACGTCTACGACACTTCACGTTGACTGTAAGCCTTTTATACTTTACAGTCTGACTAACTGCCAGTGAACGTTATTACGTAACTTGGATGTATTTGCGACAGTGCGATTACTTCAAGGACAGATACTTTTGCTGTCAATTGAAAACTCGGTATATGAAATTAAGTATTTTTATTTATGTCAGGGTATTTTTGGGAATTTTCATTTATCGACTTTGTAAGATATTGAGATTTCAAATAATTTCGATATATCTGATGGAATTGATTTGAGGAGTAGTAATTTTCGAATTCTATTTTTTTTTTACGAAGTTTTATAATCGTTACTGTGTTTACCGTCTTGGTTCATTGACTTCGTCTTAATCAGTACTACCTATTCCAGTACGGATGACAATTAACTAGCAAAGGGATATCTACTTAATGCGTCATTGATAACGATTGTCAAAATACTTCCAGTAATCGTATAATCGGGATGATCCGGACGAGGAAGGATCAGTGAAAGTTGATTCAACTGCGTGAACGATGTGAAATTTCAAAAATTCGTATTTCTTTCTTTTTCTTTTCCTTAAAGAAACGCCTAGAGAAAAAGTTTGCACTAATCGAGACGTTACAGGTTAACGTATATTTTAACCAGACTTTTAATAATGAATGTACGGCATACTTTGTAAATAATGGGGTAATAATAATTTAGTGCAATCGATCGAGTCGTCAATTGATTTTACGACGGGTATTCGCGAACTCGATGGCGACTATGAGTTCCCATAAACGATTAAATTAAATTAAAAAGGTGCAAATGAACGCTGTGAATGGGATTTTTAGTTCGAACGGTGATGGAATTGGCGGAAAGTGAATTGGAGGGGAATTGGTGAACATGCGTCACTGACGTCTGCGAATAAAAAATTTGTATATAATTATTGATATTGTCACGAAACAAAAAGGAGTAAGTATGTAAACGATCGTTATTGTCGGTGGGATAAAGGAAAGTTTGAGATTATTGGTATAGGAAAAGGGCAACCGAAAATAGTGCCGAATTGGATAAACTTAAGTAGCGTTAATGTCAATGCTTTTAAGTCCACTGGAATTGACAATGTTAAAGAATTAATAAATAGTTAGAAAATCGTTTCAAGATATATCTGCCAACAGGAATTTAATTGATGAGAATTTTATTGATTTTCTACTATTGATTAAACACCATACGTATATCTTTTACGCATCAATTTTCGATTAAGCATTTATTATTGCAATTAATAAAGGCGCTGACATTAATGTTACCGATTGATAATAAAATAACCGTGAACAAAAGTTTGTTTGTTATATTATTATGTGTTAGAGAGCGATATGAAAAGGTATCATCGTTGCCTGAGGAAGGTTGCACTATATCATAAACGAGCCTGCACAATATTGCAATAATACAAAAACATAAACTGAAAAATGAACGGTGAGTGCTAATGAATTTTCATTAATAAGTTCTCGCTGCACGTTCAGTCACTATTAAAAATAAAGAAAAAAAAAAAAAAGTACTCTCTTGCTCAACTCGTCGGATGTGATGACTTACGCTAAGCAGTATATGGAAAATTCGACAAGCACGCAGTTCCCACGTGACGGTCGAAATCAAAATTTTTATTTTGACTTCAGATTCATAATAAAAAAAAAAACGCCAATTTTACGGTGAGCATAAATGACGTTTTTATAATTCGTTATCAATGCTTCTGTTAAAATGTGTTGAAAAATTCTACACTGTGCTAGTAAAAAATAAATGATATCAAAATTTTAGATATCAAGACACACGTCGAACAGGATACACAGTATTATTTCTGAAAATTCGAATTACGTCAATATCTCTTCCTATGGATTTATTTTGAATTTTGTATATCGAACAATATACGTCGTTGCAATATTGTGGGATTGACAGATTAACGGGAAATTGATATTCCGAGTGATTGCACTTTCTCGTTATCAATTGTACACTCGGATTATTTATTTTCACTGATAAAATCACCGTTGCGGCGACATGGACAAAAAAATTGATAAAAAGCTCCTCGGCAATCTTGGTGCATTTGTTGGTTCTTTTACGTATTTTCAATAATTTTTGTATTATTGCAAAAGAAGCTGTTATACGACTATAGGCACAATACATCCAGATGATGAGAAAATGCTGATAACTTCGCAATCTACAGTTGAATGAAAATAATTATCAGTTTTAATTAGGACCATTAACATTGCAAAACCAACTCGGTGTGGATAAGAAGATGGAAGAAAGTTTTTTTATCATGTGAAATGTACACAATAACACAATCATAAAACGTAATCGACATGTAATTATTGCAAGACGTAAACTGTGTGACGAAGTGATCCAGATTGTTTTCATGTTAAGTTACTAGGACAATGGACATAAAAACTGTTTTCGCGATTGAACTGCAAGTCTACACGAAATCACGTTTATCACTGAGATATGAGGTAACTTTGCTACTAAGTAAGGACACGTCACATAAATGACAAAGTTTTTGTGAGATGAAATAAAAATGATGACCACTAAGAACTTGATGTATAACTTTAATATACACCATTATTAATAATAAAATATTCGTATTATATTAAAATTACCTTTAAGTTCAAGTTTTGATCTTTATTTTTAACAACTTAACGTACGCACTATGAGTACAATATAATCTGCCTTTTCCAGATGCTTTGTAAGAACAAAAATGTATTTTCATTCAATCAGGTAGATGCTCACGTGACTGATGTTCCTGTGTGAATAGGTAATTAGTCCATATTTTTGCAACGTTATCAGAGAATAAAGCGCGCCTGAACTTTTTCACGGCAGGGTAAGTAAAAAAAATGTAATTATTCACTGCGTGCCTACGAATGCAGACCCCATATCAAAACATATATTTCAGTGAATAAGCAAACGGAAAGTCCAGCAGAAAACATCCTGGTAAAAACCTGTTAACGTACGCAAATAGTCAATACTCCTTAACGTAATACATGGCATTTGAAAATAAAGAAATGTAACTTGGAAAAATACATAAGATTTAACTAATGTTCTTTCATATTTCGGAGAGTTAAAAATTTTTTTTCTATGTCCTTAGGCAAGCGAAATTCTTCGATAGAGGGAAGTATAGACTTTAGAAAGTGATTGCTTAATGACATCTTTGTCCGATGACCACAGTTCTGAAAATAAAATTATATTTTCAAATAACGTAAAGTATTTCTATTTAATCGTATATCGAATATAAATCGATCAGTCGACAACATTACCTCTCGTTGAGTCATATAGTTCCAGGCCTCAAGACCTTTAGAATGCGCTATTAAGTCATTCTCAATCAAGAAGATCAACATATGCCATTGTTCCCATTTCGCAAAGTTCCTCCTGGTCACAGTTACAATAAAATATTAATTATAATTATATACGAAGTGTAATTAATATAGTTATTTAATAATTACATTCGCGGTGCTGCCATATTTTGCATTTTATGTTTGGCCCATGTCAACCATTTCTCACAATTCAGATTCAATTTGATGCTAATTAAAAAACCAAAGAAATGATTTAATTCATTAATACAACTTGTACGTTATTATAATCGTAATTGATAAAAAATATTGCTGCGCAATTTTTCACAGAAAGCCAAGATATTTACCGGCCGGGGCAATGCGATGCGTTATTGCTCTCAACCTTAACCTTAATATGATCCGACGCTTCTGAATCATCGCTAATGAAAAAAAAACCAATATTAGTAATAAAATAAAATAGGAAAAAATATATTTAGAAAAATAAACTATCTTGACCTGATTTCCAACTCCGAGGTAGACACAGTCGGATCTAGATCCTCGCTATCATCTTTTTTACTACGTGATTTATCGTTTTTAAGTGTAGCAACTTCCTGAATATCATCAGAATCATCATTGAGCATTGCATATGATGTATTCGATAATGCCTTACGAGGTCTTAGAACACGGTGTACTTCATCACTGAAGATACCCTCAGGGTCTGTAAGCGAACCAGTGGAATCCTCACTCGATTGTGGATCTTTTTTTAATGTTGAATTACCATCGACAGCATATTTATTAAATGTTGCCAGTTTTCTCTTGCGTTTTTGTACTGGAAAATTGGAATATAATTAAGGATGGGAAGTTAAAAAGCTGTAAAAGGTTTAAGACATTCTTCGACTTACTACGTAATGGTGATCGGATTTTACTTATTTCACTAATACAAATATCATCAGGTTTATTTAGATCAACAGTCAAGTTTGTGCTTGTTCTTGCTAAAAGAGATGTCCTTTCATCATTTAAATCATAAAGCTTGCGTTTCTTACATTTCTTTCCCTTCTTGTTAGTATCATTAATTGGCAACACTTCTATGTCACTGCCAGACGATAAGTTACTCTTAAAATGGTCTCTTTTTATAAGTGATTTCTCAGGTTTCTTTTTGCCTTTTCTAGATGTCTCACTTTTTATTTCTCCACAATCACGTCTACCATGATCTTTCCCATTATTTGATCTGCGAGATTCCTCTTTTTCACTAGATATTCTGGACCGTTTTGTCGTACCTACATACGACATAAAGAATGGATTAATCAAAGATGATGACCGTCCTTCATCACTATCACGAAGGTCCTTATTACATTTTGCATTAGTTCTTGCTCTAAATTTACTTTTTTGGTTTTCTTCGTTTTTCTTTCCTACCGTAACATTCTTTCTTTTAGATTTTAAACTGTTCTTGATACAATTCGAGACTGAAGTTTCCTCAAATTCTTTTTTTTCTTTTTCATCACTTTTCAATTTATATGCTATCAAAAGATCTTTTGCTGCTTTCTTTTTACTTTCATCTTTTGCATGACTTTTAGGTTCTTTCGCAGAGGTATTGGCCAATTGAATAAGTTCCACCTGTGGTAAATTGGAGACTTTATATCGATTGTCTGATCGCGATATTGTATGTCTTTTCTCCAAATTCGATGACTGATCTGATTGGCTATCGGATGACACATGAATAATTTTAGATATATCAAGATCTGATTTATGTTTTGCATGACTAACAGCTCTTTTAACAGATCTTTGACTGCCTGAGTTTAATTGTTCTATTTCTTTCGTCTGCTGTGTTACAATTATACTTGTGCTGCTGTCATTATCGGTATACAACTCGTCAATTCCGTCCTGTGTTGCTTGCGTTAATGATAAATTACTGTTAGGAGAATAATTAATCAAGTTTTCTGTTGTCTCATATATTGACGATGCTTCCTGAGACGATGCATTACCATTTCTTTGTAATTTTTTCAATTTAGGAGAGACCTGTTTAATTTTACAATATATTTAATAAGATGTTAACAATTTTGAAAATAGAATATTTTTACTAAATTGTGTACCTCAGTTTCATCTTGAAGGAGACTGGGGTGCTTTTTACTAACAGATTTCAAACATTCTGTACCATCACTACCACCTTTTTTGTATGATATATCTGATGTTATCACTCTCCATTCATCTGAATAGTTTTGTGATAGCACTGGAGAATCACTTTCGTCCAGAATTTCAAAAGTATTTCTGTTGAAAAAAAATATACCAAACATGAAACATGTGTACTGTAATATTTAAATCGAAGAAATATGTTAAAAATTTCATATCCCTTCTAAAAACATACCTAGATCCACAAGCTGAACAAATATTGTTTTGAGGAAATGGATCACTGACACACCTACTGTAACAACTTTAATGTAAAATACCATAATGATAAATTAAAACTAATTTTAATCAATTATCACTTACTATATGCATGATGGACTTCCATGCAAAAATAATGACATAATACATCCATCGTATGCCTTTCTTGGACCAAGCCTAAATATTAAGTATCAGGTTTTCAGATACATATTAAGATGGAAGTAGCACTGCAGTTTTTCAATAGCTTACTTGTATTGATGAAGATCTCCAATTTCTTCCCACCTCACGCAATCCTTAATAAAGTCTACATCATACATGATCTTCCCAGGAACATAATTATCAGGGACAGTAAAGTTGATTACTAGAGGACCATCAATATCTACAATTTCACCCCCATTATCCTAAAAAAAAACGTACAATTTAAAAGATAATGAAAATACACGACACTTAACATTTACCGTATTAACCATAACAATATCATTTATTGTCACGTACTTCGAACATAATCTATTTCAATTAGAAATATAGCTTATCTAAAACATTTCAAATTACTTAATGAAAAAGGCGCAATAACCTCCAGTAAAAGATATTTCTTACCAGAATCATTTTTGTAATCTCCCGACTCACATCATCTGGCAAATTTACTAAGCGAAATTGAAATGCCCTACCATTGTAGGAAAACAGCTGCATTTTATACATTTTGCCTGTCACGTAGTTTTAAAAAACCTACACATTTATTTCGACTGATTCCTCAAAACGATACAGTAACAAACCCGGTTTTAGGCGATACGAAAATCATGGCGCCAAATCGTAGCGGCGAGGCTGAAAGTAAGATTTTGTGATCATCGGCTCCGTCGACAATGCGAGTCTCGTCGTAGCCGAGCTAAACGTGAACACGAACGTGTAGCTTGGAGGACGGAGGTTCTCCGCTACCTCTCCGCTGGTTCCTTCCTTCCTTTCCTTATGGCTGCCTCCTCCAATGAGGAGATGTGCCAGCTCTCCGCTGGTTCCCAAAGCAACTCTTAGAACGAGACCGGGAACTATAGAACTTCTTAAGAACTATTGAAAAAGCCTATTGTTGAAACATTTTTCATTTTTAACAAAGTATTTTTTATATATTTATTTTTTAAATATTACTAAACATTATTGGATCTTGATTTACTTTCAAAATTTACTCAAAATATAAAATTGAGATAAAATCAAAATCTCGCAGAACATACGGAGCAGATAAAAATTGAATTGAAATTGTAGGATTTCGAAAATAAATTAGGTTCAAATTGAAATATTAATAAATCAGGTATTTGGAACATTAATAGTAATAGTGTCCAATAAGATTTTATAGGTGATTACCCCATAAATATCTTATTGGAATCAATGGAAATCTCATTAATTCGTAGTAACAAATGTCTATAAGATTTAATAAGAAATTTCCGATCCACAAATCTGTTTCCTTCTGACTAATTATTTTCAATCTGTTTTAATATATTTTTTAAGCAGATTTCTTTCTTCTTCGACGAATGTTACATATTTTGTAAATTGATACGAGACTCTACCGAATCTCTTTATATATATTTTTTCTTATAATTTTTCAATCGTAATATTACAACACGCATGTGGCTCTCAATTATTGGAACCGAATGAAATCAATACCATTCCACATAGATGGAACGCTATATTATTGATGCTCGGCATTATTTCATTGTAATGGAACAATATAAATTCAATGGCAGGTATATATCGTCAACCCGTATATAAACTCGTTAATCATCGAACCAAAGGCAAAAATCTTAGAAATATAAAACGATACGCTTGACTCTCTCCTAGTGTAAAATTGTATAATGAAAAACTAATATTCCACAATGAAAATATCAATTTTATTAGCCATACTTGTCAATGTCTTATATTACGTTAATTGTAAAACTCTTATGAAAACTATACTAAGAATTAATTCCGAATCCAAGGCTCTCGGTGGATTATTGACACATATTATTAATAAATATTTCGATGATTGTGCAATTCTAATTATGTACGACGCTCACTTCGAAAATAGCGAATTTCTTCCATATTTCTTTCCAAAAATCACAAAGACATTCGTTCACGAAAGTCTCAACGTTTCACTCGTCAATAAAACACGAATTGCCTTTAATAATAAAAATTACAATTATATATTCTTTATTGAAAATTTATCAGCGATAAAGTACGCTATCGATCGCGAGACTACCAATAAAATAGTTATCGTCACTACAGCAACTTCTTGGTCAGTTAATGATTTCTTGAAAAGTCACACATCCAAATCGTATATTAATTTACTAATAATCACTCAAAGTGCCCGTAAGAAGAGAAATGTAAGTGAAAGGAATATATAATATTTAAAATGATTACTATAATCAAATAATATTTCACTTTGGTTTATATAACTAAACACTTAAAATTTATCGTTCATCAGGAAAGTGCATATTTGCTGTATACACATAAATTATATCTGGATGGCGTTGGAACGAGTAAGGCAATCTTACTGACATCTTGGATAAAGAATTCATTGACGAAGCCACACGTCCTACTATTTCCGGATAAATTACAAGATGGCTTCAAAGGTCACAGGATTTTAATATCAACCGCCCACAAACCGCCATTCGCTATAAGGAAGTAATATATATTTTTATATTCAAAACATTACCCGTTGGCTCATTTCTATAATTACAAGAGAAATTTCTTCATACAAATTATCCTATATTGTGCAGAGCTATTTCCGGTACCGATGAGATAGCGTGGGATGGAATCGACGTACGTTTAATCAAATTACTCGCTGACATTTTGAACTTCACAGCAGATTTTCGTTCGCCAACATCAACGACACTCAGGTGCTTCTAATAAATAAGTACTTGTATAACATAAAACAATGATTATCATCAATATATATTTACCCTCCAGTCCAATCGCTGCAGCAACAAATGACGTCAGAATGGGCCTGGCTTCTATAGCTATTGGTGGAATTTACAAAACGACGAACATAACCTCTCGTTTCGACACTTCTTTTGGTCACATTGAAGACTGCGCGTCATTCTTATCACTAGCATCTACTGCATTACCCAAGTAAAGATGGCATCGTGTAAAGTAAAAAAAATATATGCCAAAAAACAAAAATTTTCTTTTTATAGATATCGCGCCGTTCTTGGTCCTTTTCAATTATCTGTCTGGATTCTATTGACATGTTCATATTTACTTGCAATTGTTCCGCTGACAATGAACAGCGAATACTCTCTACTATCTCTGCTGAGCCATCCAAGCAGGATAAGCAACATGTTCTGGTTTGTGTTCAGCACATTTACGAACTGCTTCACTGTGAAGAATCCTTTGTTGAACTATGGACTAGGAAAGAATTCTACGGCGATTCTAATTGGTACGGCGAAGCGTGAAAATCGTTCCAACGAGTACAGTCGGTTTCTTTTCTTTTCTTTATTTTTCCCTCGTTCCTTTCGTTTCACCGTGCTCAGCCGGTATACCTTTCTTACCTATCGTTAAACCGTTACCCACCGACCCATGAAGCCATCTTTGCCAAACTAATACGTATTTCACTTAAATACCATTACCGACTTCACGAGATACTTATAACGATTTTCAATATAATTCATTACTGCTTTCAGGTATTTATTGGATATTTACTATCATTGTGACGTCTTGTTATACAAGCTCTATTATCGCCTTCATCACTGTACCCGTCTATCCCACCGCAATGGAAACGGTTGAGCAATTTCTCAGATACAGATATCGAATTGGAACTTTGGGTAGTAAACTATACAACATTAATAAGAGCACGCGTAATCTATATTAAAACAATATCGCTATTCTAGATCATGATGGATGGGAAAAGTGGTTCGAGGATATTGACGATCCAATAGCTCAGAAATTATTTAAAAATATCGAATGTATTCCTTCAGTCGAAGATGGCGTCAGAAATGTCAGTCGAGCTTATTTCTGGCCATATGCATTTTTGGGCTCTAAAACGTTACTGGAATACATAGTCCAGGCTAATTTTACTCCAAGGTAGTATATTTATTCGATTCATTATCTATATTATATATTGTTCTTTCATGAAGCTCTGAATGAAATTTACTACCGATCTTATGAAATGTTCATCAGAGCCGTTTTATAAATTTTTTGCAAAACTCTTCGTTCAGCTGGATAACCAAGAGATCTCTTATGCACATCAGTCACGAGTGTTTCATGAGATTCGGCGTGACTTTCGTGCTACCACGTAAATCGGTTTACACGGAGGCTTTCAGTAACGTGATTTATCGAGCACAACAGACCGGCCTCGTTGAGAAGATCGTTCAGGACGTTAAGTGGGACATACAGCGTACAGCAACGGGAAAGTTACTACAAGTGAGTCAATAGTGAATTGTAGAAATGACCACTGGACACCTGTACTTTCGAAATTAATCGATATCCCTGTAATTAGGCAAGTTTTATGCTAATCAATCATTTTTACTTTCGATTAGGTCACCAGAGGTCCTACATTACGCCTGACACCGGTTGAGGAACGTCAATTAACTCTAGATGATGTTCAGGGGATGTTTCTTGTATTTGGGGCTGGTCTACTGATAGGATTCTTTGTTTTATTACTAGAATGTCTTGTTCATAGTGTATTTACTTGTTGCTGCAAAAAGCATACGGATGAATCGGTAGCTACGAATATAAATTGGCAAGTTGATCCGGAAAGTGTTGAAAACTTAGGAAGTAGTGAAGAGGAATTTCGTAATTTAAGACATAGAAAGGTTAGGGGAAGCGTATGAACAATAACTGTAAAAAGGGCTAAATGCTATTGACGTCGATACTGCTTATTTTAATATTCAAACAAAAATATAATTTATTAAAAATCCTCTGTGTCACTTTTTTTCTTTTATTAAGCATTTTCATCTGTCGTGAATATCGAATCGATGAAATTAAATTTTTGTTTCTTTCAAAATACATTCAGTATATCAATCCAGCCATATTGAGCTTTTTCAATAGTTTCCATTGGTGGAACTTCGATTCCCGTGCACATCCGAACCTATAAATTTGACAGCAATCATTTAATACGTGAATGAAGCATCATCAGCTTGAATTTTTTTCGCAAGAAATCTAAGCAAAACTTTTAATCCCTATCCTCTAGGAAGTAGAACATGAATTTCAGGAAAATATCAACGAATCTAAAAATCCCCAAGAATGCATTAGCAATTGCTCAAAAATATTTACCATCAACAATCTTTCAGCATGATTTCAGTAAGTATCAAAACAGCAAATATAATTGCATTAATTGTACCAAGACTAAATCCCATCAGAAACGCCAAATCAAGTCAGACCAGCGCACACAGACATCCCAAAACCAAATTTCCAGGATTACCGTCGAAAACCCTTAGAAAATCCAAACGCCCTTTCATCAGAGAGTGTCGACGATCGTCGTGCCATCATGTCTCTCTTTACATTTGGTGAGCAGAGTCATTCCTCTATTTAAAATTTCTTAGCATTTGTCATCCACAAGATTTATTCCTTCCTCCCGGTTGGAAACGATAGAAATCTTGCTGGCGTGTTTTTCATTACGCAATTAGGTCGCGCGTGACATCACAACGTATCTTTCGACATCCGCGTTACACGCAAGACTTAAGAATGAATTAACAGATGAAAACTTGCTCCCATTTTTCATTGATACAGTCGGAGGCGTTGGAGCGCTGTACTGCAGTAAGGCCCATCTCTTACATTACGTTTTATTCTTCAATCCGGCCCGAGATGTCTTGGCGACCGCATCAACAACCGTCAGCATAAACGATATACCTGAGGGTAAAACAATGGTCGTCAAATGGCGTGGAAAGCCAATTTTCATCACACACAGGTTGAAAAATCAATTACTACATTTCAATATGTTTCTCCGATCAGTTTTATAATTATAATTTTTAGTCTCGAATCCATACGTGTTACTCGTGCATAACTGTTTCAGAACCCAACAAGTCATCAACACAGAACGCGCTGTGCCTATGGCTGAACTAAGACATCCAGAAACGGATGAGCAACGCGTTCAACGTCCAGAATGGTTGGTAACCATTGGTATCTGTACGCATTTGGGATGCGTTCCTATTCCTAATGCAGGTCATTACCCCGGAGGATATTTTTGTCCTTGTCATGGCACCCATTTTGATGGTTCTGGTCGCACGCGTAAAGGACCAGCGCCAACTAACATGGAGATACCGGCTTATAAGTTCGTGGATGATAACACTATTTTTATCGGGTGATGAGAGGTCTGTTTATCGATTATTACACGATCTTATTAGGCTGATCGATTAATAGCTTTATTAATGACATTCAATATACATTAACTATTGGCAACTGTGTCTCTGTATTTCTTTGAAAAGAGCAGTAGCTATAATTTCAAGTAAATTTCACGATTACGTCATGGATGACGAAACGGATTTTACACGAACTTAAATTTTTTATTTAAATACCGAAAAGAAACGTTGAACGAACTTTTCAATAAATACGGTAATACTACGGGAATAAATAAGATTCGCATGTAGAATTTTTCGGGTATTGGAAAGAGTCGCAGACGGGATACACGAAGATTAGGGCTAGTGTACAGATAGAATGTTTGTATAAACAATTTAGAACAGAAAAAATACAGTCAGCATAAAATCGTGAAGAAAAGTGGCATTCTCTCATCGGACCGTCACGGAAGATAGTTACAATTCGCGAAAACGAAATTAATCTGGGTACGCCAATGGTAGTTAGAACGTCCCTTGTTCCCGATAAGACCGGTTACCCGGAAGGGGTAAACGGATATCCGTATCGAATGCTGTATCCGGCACTTTCGTACTTTTACTTCGAGGGATTGGAACGACATTCAGTCCCGGTAAGCGAGAAAATGACTGTCGCGACAAGAGGCCTAGACGGGTATTATTTCAGATAAATTCACAAAAGATCTCAAAAATTCTGTTAGCGAAAGGTACTCACCAAATTTAAACGGGAACGCAATCGGCGAAGGCTAATCCCCAAACTACCTTCCTTCAATTCGACTAAAGTTTCGGATACGAACTTCCTTCAATCACTAATGATGTTCCCGGTAACTGAGGGAGACACCAGCTAAGACGATAGAAATGTAAGTGAATTAGCCGGAATTCGCCACTAGCGGAAGAACCTTAAGGGCTCCTTTCCATAAATTCGTAATTCCTACTTCGCACGGTAGAGCCACGACAAAATATAATAATACAGAAGAGGCAAATCTAACGCATGAAGTTAGTCAGAGACGAGACGTATGGCGGCGAGAGTCCGAAGATAGGCGGAGAGGGCCGAGCCGAGTGCAGGAGTCCTTAATGCGTCCGATCGTGAGTATTCCGTGAAAAGTGCAGGATCCAGCGAAGAGCGGGCCCTGGTGTCTTCTCCTGGAGTTACTGATAACGGGAGCGCCAGAAGACGTTCGACGACTGGGTGGCACGAGTGAGAATATGGCTTTTCCTCCTATCGGCGGCGCAAGTGGCGAAGCCGAAGGTAACTCAGGGACTTCTCCTTGGAGGTCCGCTTGGTGCTCGTGGGGATAAGAACGTAGATTTGCCCATGTCGATATAGAAGACAGGCGAGTGAGAATAGGAAAGCTCAAAAAATAGAAACGAAAAACAGAGAAGCAGAATAAAGATCCTTCCTTCCTTTCCTTATGGCTGTATCCCCAATGGGGGACATGTGCCAGCAGAATAAAAATAGGTCCAAGGGACGATAGACGGAAAAAATAGTGCGTAACGAGAGACGTGAGAAGCAAGAGCAGAACTGAATTTCTCGAATTCACGTTACAATTCGTGTAGAATAATTATTTGTTTTCTTAAGATAATCTGTTGATATTTTTTGGATTTGATGTCATTATTCATCATAATCAACATCTATCACGCAATCCATTAGACTGTTCGCTCAGTTATTATAGAGGTACATTTGCTTTATAATTTTGAATAATTATGGATATAGATGGAGTAATGAGTATAGTTTATTTTGTTCGTTCAGATAATCCTGTCCAACTTTTCTTGTTTTTTTTTTTAAATGACGAACACATAATTTTTATGCAGACTTTTATTTACATGTTAAGTGTGTTAACGGTTTGTTGAATATACACGCGTTGATGATTGCGCGTGTATGAATTTATTACATCTATCATAATTTATCCTCGAGTTAGAAGTTGGAGAGAAGATAATGGATTTTGTAGGTTTTCTTGAGCGATACGATAAATTTTATAATTGAATTACGATTAGGCAATTAATCAAGACCTACAAATATTTTCATACATTTTTCATAACGTTTGTATATTTTAATATTCTGCCAAATAATCTGATCGCATCTTTGGATACTTATGGATAATCAATCCTAGTTTTTGGAGAGTCACACGTGGGGAATTCCAAAAATCAATGATGCACAGTTATGATGATACACTCATGATACGTTTTTGCGGGTTTTCCTCAAATAGAGAATTACATACTCACGCAATACCTGAGATTCGAGCATATGTGAGTATCATTATCAGCTTTTGGCTCGAATCCTCTTATCTACGGCATCATATATTCTTGTACGTGTATGTACAAGCATATGTCGTGCAATATGAATTTATTTCAAAAGGCTTCTCAAAATCATTCTGACCAATTTGATTACGTCTTGGATGCCATTGACGTTCTTGAAGACGGTCTGCTTGTATCTTGTGAACCAGCCTTTCTATCCAAACTATTAAATCGAATACCATTATTTCTTTGATCTCGTTAAACCTTCTTTTCTATCATTTTCGTTCGGTCACAGTTTTACTTTACTCACCTGTTACTGCGGGATCCTCTTTTAAACATGTCCGTTAGCTTTTTCTTCAAGTTCTTCTTCTCTCGTTTACCCTCTTCGTTGATACTCGCTTCGGAACCGGAAGTCTAAAATAGTAGGATACTTATTGATCATTCAGTCCTTCTTAACGAAAATGTATACTCTGTATTAATTGTTGCTCAGTATATATCAATTTTTGACTTACCTGAATTGAGAAATCAAAGGAACTATTTGGATCATCCACACTTGCTGATTTTGTAAGTTTTGTAGTGATCTTTCTTATGATTCCTTTGTTGTATTTTTTGTCGCGCTGTAGCATTTCGCTCTTTGTGGATCCTCCCGAAAGACGACTAAAAAATAATAATGTGATAGTTATATTGAATATTCATCAATTTTTATGTAAGAAATATTTATACCTGTCAACACTGGAATCCCTTTGTAAACTAAAATGACGAGGATCGCCCATTTCCGATCCGTCCAATGACTGCATACTAGAGACATTACTGTCGGTGCCCCAAATAATCTGAATGAAAAAAATAACAATGATATAGATTCGAGCTACAATAACATATAAATAGTATTAAATACTTACTTGATCATTCTTTCCGGAAGTCTGTTCCAGCGAGAGACTTTTCCTCTTCAAACTGGGTTTATGAGTTTTGTCACCTATGGATCTACTAGGAGTAGTCCCCCTCGACGTGTCATTATCAATGGAAGTAGATCTAAGATACGGAGAACAATAAGTCAGTAACCTAGAAACTTATTAATTTAGTACAAAAAGATATACCTCTTTCCGAATTTCTTAGTCTTCGTGGAACTGCTTTCGTCACTAGCTTTCTTCGATTGTTGCAACTCTTTAGCAACTTCCATCAACTTCCCAATAGTGCATTCCAATTTTTCCGTTCGTCCTCCTAAATTACTACTGGATCCTGAGACAAAAAAAACAACAAAATTTATTGCTACATCCAACAATAACAAAAATGTATTATTCACATCCCGTACCCTTAATGTCTTCCTTGGACTCCAACATTGGTGAAGACTCCCTTGACTTTGGTCCCTAAGATAAATTTAATTTTCATCATGAAAGCACAAAAAAATATACTTTTTATTTTATTTTTTTCGCATATACCTTCAATCTCCGTGGTGGCGTAGGAGTGTACGTGTCCGGTGTCTTATTTTCCATTTTGGTATTCAACTCCGGGAAGAGTTTCATAAGATCGTCGACTTGTTGCAACAAAATATTCACGTTTCGAGCTTCGTTCTGTTCCTGCCGTCGCTTGCTCGCGATTATATCGCGCAATTCCTCCCGCTCGCGCTCATGACGTTCTTTTTCTCGTCTCATCTTTTCGTTGCTCGTGCGCAGCTTCGCGTGCGCATCGCGCAGCTCCAATAAATCGCATTGCAACTGCATTAAAGAAAAACAATTGTAAATAACAATAATCATTATTAAAAATTGTAATTTACCTCTATCAACTTTTTCTTGTTCTCCTCTTTCTCTTCGTCGAAAATTTTCTTCTGTTGATCCTGTTTCCTCTTGTTCTCCAAACGTTCTTTATCTCGTTCTCGTTCAATCTGTATTATGGCAATATACCTAATTAGTATTTGGAGTTCTCTGTATCGATTATTTATTTATTTATTTTCTTTGACTTACCTCGAATAACGTTTGTCGTAAGTCTCGAGCAAGTGTCGCAGTTTCTTGTAGCAGTCTTTGTTGTTCTTCTCTTTCCTTTTGCCAAGCAAGTTCCATTCTTACTTTTAATCCTGGAATTTTTGTTCTGCCACTGGCTAACATACGTTCTTCCTCCAGCTGCGTTTGATTTTGATTAATTTAACAATATAAATATTACTCTTGAGATAGTTTAATTTATAGGAGAAATCTCTAATTACCTCATTGATCCTTGATTGCATTTCAGATAATTTAACTTGCCAAGCGGATTTTTCTGAAACTAATTCAGTCTTCAGTTTTGATGCTTCCAATCGACTCTCAGAAAGCTCATCCTCCATGCAGCTTATCTGCTTCTCCAGTACTGAAATATTTAATGCCAACGTTTCTTCGTCCTGTAATTATTATAAATTTCTATTTACGTATCTTTTTGCAAATATTCCACTGACAATTAGTCACTTTCAATTATTCGTAAATTATTACCTCGTCCGATTTTCCAGTAGAGGTCGTAGATTGTCTACGTTGTCTTACTGTTTTTAAATCGGCTATTGTTTTCTGAGCACCCTCCAACATATGCTTGTAGGTATCGCGCTCTCTCTTGTATCGGGACAATTGATTTTGTATCGATTGTATTTCGTCGTTAATCGCTGTTATTCGATGCTCATAACGCATTTTGCACTGTGCGAGGTCTGCTTTCCGTAGACGTTCCGCATTCGATAAGGCATTCTTTGCTTTTCTTAATTCCGACTCGAGCGCGGAAGTATCAGCTGAGAAATTACGGTGTATTTTCGATACGCTATTGTAGTCCTTGAGTTTACTTGTGAGATCTTCATTCTGAAAATACATTAAAAAATTGAGATAGACAAGTTTGTCATTGTAAAAGTTATATCTTTATGGTCAAGTAAATTTTACGATTTTCTTCACGTCCGTCAGCTGTTCTGTCAGTGAACTATTCTCTTTTTTTAGCCTAGTAATTTCTTCCTTGTTCTCCTCTATTGATTTGTTTGGCGATTTTTCATATTGGCGTAAACGTTCCTGAAATTAACCGATTATCTTTATTAAATCGAAGACTTTAATTCCTACTGGATATTGAGGAATGTTGATTTCTTAAAAATTATTTACCTCAAATTGCAATTTTTCTGACGCCCACTCGGCTTCCTTCTTCTTGAACGTTTCTTGTATTGCTCTTAGTTCTGCTTTGTTGCTACTCAAATCGTGTTTGTGATCCAGCAATTTGCTATTTAAAAAAAAATGTGTCACGCAAGTGCGAATTTTGTTGCGAATAAAAATTAAATCTTTACCTGCTTAAAATTTGATTTTCACTTTCCAGATGTCCCCTTAATTCTGACAATGTAGTGTACTTAGAATTAAGATCACTGTAATCCTTAAGAGACTTCTTTACCTCGTTTTCAAGATCTAGACAAATTATTATGCATTATCTTTATTTGAATTTAATTCTTATCTGTTATACGTCACATCACGTTAACTTACTCAAAATACGTTCATTGTAGGTTTGCTTCATTTCATTCATCTTCTTTGCATTCAAGCCAGCTTTCTCTAACGTCACGATTTTTTTCTTAAGAGTACCTATCTCCGATTCTTTCGACTCTATTTCTTTCTCGTATTGTGATTTTAACTTTTCCTTCTCTTTCCTTACGTCGGCCAATTCCGACAGGATTCCATCCATTTTCGTAGATGTGGAGGACTTCATGTTCTCTAGTTCCTGTTTGGCTCGCTTCAATTCGCCATCCAGTTGAGTTTTTGTAAGCTCGATCTGTTTTGCGTGCAACAATGAAGGCGTAAAAATTCAAATACGTGCGTAAGAATCGAATTCAGTATTTATCGGCATTTCTTAAATAAATAATAAACATTACATACAGAGGCGAGTGTCTTCGTTATACGACTCTCACGTTCCATGCAAGAGGTCAAGTCATTTTGCAAATTATTACATTTCACTTTCTCAATCGACAACTCCTTTCTGAGATCGTTCAAGACAGACTCCATCTTGGCATTATCTTTTCCTGATGAATTTGCGATTTCTGATGATAAGAAAAAAAATTAATTTACATCTGCAATGATTAATGAAAGTAACACCTTATATCGAATTAAGATATATAAAGTACCCAAATCTTTTTTGAGTTGCACAACTTCGTTGTAAACTTTGAGCTTTTCTGCTGACAATGACAACAATTTCGACTTCAATTTCTCCTTTTCCTCTTGCAATGCAGATTTTTCCACTTCGAAAGTTTTTCTTTCCGCGTCCCTCGAGCTGACAACTTCGTCCAATTTTTTCTTCACTATAAAATTTATTAAAGGTATTATCATATCTCCGAATCTACAATCACAAACTTCCTTACGTCCTTGAGAATCGGTGTTTTTGTTATCATCAGTAGATTTTCCCTTATCAACTTTTCGAGTTTCCTTATCACCAGCAGCCAATTCCTTCGTAGCTTTCTCGAGCTTTTGCTTCAGCGATTCGTACTCCTTCGAAAGCTTATCGTATTTCGTGCCAATTTCCGAATTCGTCAGATTCGGCACCTCGACGTCTTTACCGACAACAATGTTGGCAAAAATCCCAACCACGTCACCTGAAAGCGCAACCATAAGTGCACACGAAGCTAAACTTCTCAGTCAGCTAAAATCACACCGATTCCTCTCTAGTAGACAAAATGTAATTCATGTGGTATAATAAAAGCATAATAAAATACCTACCAATTTCCTTCTCCATATCGTCCACCATTTTTCTAAGCTGAATCTTCGTCGTGTAATCAGTCGCCTTTTTCTGCGTCCTATTCTTATACTCGGAACCAATTTTTTTCAAAGCATCCTCAATTTTCTTCATCTGAAATATAATAATAGCATAACAGTTTATTCAGAGAATTCTCTCTACTTAAAAACACTCCATACAAAATTTCTTTGCGTTTTTTTCCCTTCATTACCTCCTCGTACTTCTTCTCGAGGTCCGTCTTCTCGCTTTCTAATTGCTCTGCTTTCCTCTCGACTTTCCTTAATTTAAACGAAAGAATACGACAGTTCTTATTCGACTGCTCCAAATCCTTTCTGAGACTCGTGTACTCATCCGCCTGCTCCTCCCTGTATAAATTACATTGACAATAAAAATAATTGCATCAATAAATCACATGGCATATTTTTGCATTGTTATAAAAAGTCAAAAAAATTGCATTTTATTTTTTATACTTTTAGACCGTCGTATCGTGTTGCATTATAATTGGACATGATCCCCAAATGCATTTAAATCCCAGCTGAGCATTCCATTCAGTGGAATGAATTTTCGGCTAGTCATTCTACAGGAGAGTTAGATACGAATCTAAATGCATCTTCAGATCTGCATCAAGCCGGAATGCAAAGGCATGGGTCCTGAATAAGGAATGCTCTTGCTAAAAATACAACGTTACCTGAAGTTATCCTGCATCTCATATATCTCCTCTTCCAGTTCTCTGATCTCCTTCTTCATATCTTCGTTTTCATCCATCAGAGTCTCGCAAAGAGTCTCGGCTGCTTTCAGTTTTGAACGTAATTCGTCATTTTGTCTGTCTCTCTCGTTTCTACTTGTTTTTGTGTTTGCTTCCTTCTCTAAGGTTTTTACTCTCGCTGCCAGACTCGTTTTCTCCTCGGTAAGAGCTTCACGAATAGATACGGATGATAGTGAAATTATTTTAAAAAAAATAGTTTCACAGTTTTATTATCATTATTATTTTCTTTCAAATACCTTCGTTCTTAGCTTGCAGCTCCTTAACGCTTTTTTGAAGCTTCATCACTTCGTTGCTCGATGACTTGTTCGAGACTGTGTCCATTGTTGCCAACCGACGAAGCAAGATGTCGCTCTTTTCCTTTTCCACCTTTTCACATCTTGCTCTCATATCGTTCAATTGAGCTTTCAGCTTTTCAATCTCGTTCTACGATTATACCTTGTTTAATGTATTTTATCGAATTTTTATACTTTGAGAATCTTAAAAATTAATTACCTTTTCCGTTTTTCCACCTTTCTCGGATATTTCATCTTCGCTATTTTTACTGGAAACGTTCGATGACTTTGATGATGATTTCGATGATTCCGTACCTTGAGTCTTCTTCACCTAAAATCATAACAATAGCAGTGCTCCCGTTGGAAAGTCATGGTAATCTATTTTTAACACTTTCTCATCGATCACCTTATGTAAGATAGAAAGGTCTAATCACAATTGATTTACATAAATATTCAAATAACAACTATCACTCAGTAATGATTATGCTGATTGATCTGTACCTGTATAATAAATTCAACGTCTGTATTCGATGTGGTCCCATTGCTGTTATCGATGACCCCCTTTATCTGTAATTTTTGGGGTGGATCGAGTCTAGTTTCGTCGTTCGAATATCGACGGAAATTAAAACTATCCGATTGTGATCCGGCATACAGGTGGCTCTTTGGGGCAGCACTGCTAACAGGATTCGATTTGGAAGCAGCATCAGTTTCCAGACTACTAAGATCAGATACCGATGTCCATCCGATTTTGGCTTCCGGTTGGGAATAAAGTTTCGTATCTTCCTTCGATAAATTCGAGGTCGATGCCCACGTTCTTTTGTCGGTAGCTTCGGCGGCACTGATTTTAATTAGAATTTATTAAATTATAATAATAAATAAAAGCATGAATTTTTTATTAAAAATTTAAACAAATAAATACTCACCGTCCTTGAGACGGTTCCCATGGCGACAGACTTGGGGACGATGCTGTGGTGTCTTTTAAACTGCCTTTCTTATTACCAACGTGCTCCTTGTAATCTCTGATAACAACATACAATCGTTTAATACAAATTTATTGAATTTAATTATACAATTTCTATTACGACAAGTCTTTACGTTAGTTCTGGGCTTCTCATTTTCTTCGGTCTATTTAAATTTTTATTTTAGTATTTTACAAGCTGAAATAGCCTCGAAGCGATTTGATTTTTTGAACATTAAAAAATTAGCAAAATCCTCCGTACATTTTTTCATTGTTACGAAGAGTCAAGCGTCTGTAATTTATTTATAATATCTAGAATAGTCATTGACTGCGAATAAAGCTACAATAATCGAGTTGTAATTGGCGTATTATTATCACGGTATCCTTGAGCAATTGCTCTAATTTCTATAGAATTTTAGATGGACTTATTTTTGGAAATATCGTCGTGGGCGCAGCTGGCTTGCACATTATGTGGGTTATTAGTGGTTAACCCTGAACTCTTTGTTTATTCCAAAAACGAATACAGCCTTCATTTTGAGTTTATTAATTATTCAATTTGAACCCTTTTTTTTTATTAAATCTTAAGTATCATTGAATCCAATTATAAAAAGTATTCTCAATCCATTTATTATTAAGTAAACCTGAAGACACTTTGTATAAAAAATAAATAAAAAATAGACAGTTTCTACGATCGAGATTTTTTTATCATAATTCAATCAGGTTCAAGTCATCACTCGAAATCTTTTTTAAATCACGTGTATCCCCTGATATGTGTCTTCCAAAAATATGATAATAAAGAAGGTATGAATATTTCTTTTGTTTTGTCAACGACTCATTCTTTCACCATCAGGACATTTTTTTCGTATCGGAAACATAAAGCATTAAACCTTTTTACGTATGCGGAATGGAATACGCTTGGGCATCATTATTATCATCGTTCCTCGAACCCTTGCAGAATAATTGTTAAATTTGTATTCAACCAAGTGCCCAGAACTTAAGACATTTCCGCATATTTTCCTGGTGCCTTAACCCTTCTTGTTATTCTTGCTGTTATTCAATTTAAAGTAAGAGAATGTCTCTTTGCTATAAGGATCGAAAATATATTCCAAAGAAATAAAACAAAATTTGTCGATTTTTTTTTAAATCAAATATGCTCAAGGTATCCTAAACGAAGATTTAAGAATTTTAAATGTATATATATATACATATTTTTATATTATACCTGAAACATCGTTTACATCGTGTCGGCCATCGCACCTGAGGATGAAATCCAAGAGGGCACAAAGGATCTCCTTTCGACGAGGAATACAAGTGATGCATTCTAAAGAAAATAATTCAATAATGACTTATGTATTATGAGAATCGATTCACGATGATCGACTGATCGTTAAGTCATCGATACCGATTAATCGATTTTAACGAAAGTAAAAATGGTTTATTATTACGTTTCTTTTATTTTTCTTCTTTTTCACTATCCCTCCATCTTTCTCTCTCTTTCTTCACTATACACCAACAATGAAATCCTATTAAGGATATGAAACCCTTTTCTCATTGGCAGGTCAATGATCACTTACGTTTGATTTTTCTTACGCTACCTGAGCCAAATGTCTATTTTTGGATCTGTTTATCGTTGGATTTCGAATCGGTCTTGGCAATTCGATCTATCCGGGTTACATGTATTTTCGATACATTCCATCATAACTTTCCATGCAATTTTACCCAACTTGCTTTTTCCTATTCACTTTTTTTTTTCAACTATTTTGAACTTTTATAACTTTACGTGTTTACCGAAAGTTTTATTTATTGGAGCACACGTGCTCCCGATTGACTAAATAGTTTATACATGTATATCAAGAAATTTTAATGTTGCCACCAAAATAATGGCTCGTTTCCATATTTCGTATTTTTTCGTCTTTTTTCGTCTTCAACGTACCAAACACAATGGAAGGTAACACTTTTATGCAAAACACTCAAAGACGTAGAACACTGAAAAATCCACTGTTTGTATATTCTTCGCAAAAAAAAAAAATACAAAAATTCCTCGAAGACACTTTTAACGATATTCAAAAATCACGATAAACACACAAAAAATCACCAATACCCAAAATAACTTTTTTCAATTGCTTGACAATTTGACACGATCAAATTATATTTAAAAAAAAAAATCTGAGTTTCGCGATCGTGAACGAATCACCCACGGCCCCAATATTGAACTAGAAAAAGACAGAATCACACAACCAAAAAAAAAAGAACAATTGAATCAATCCACAGATGGGAGCCCTGATCCAAAGCACAATAGAAAAATTCCAAAATCCATATCACGCACTTAATTCTCCCTTCCCCCCAAGTATACTCTTACGTAATTAAAACCCACAAGCCAACTCACTTTGCCGGCTGGTTCGCTAACCCAAATGCAGTCCTATCCAACACGAGTAAATTTAACCCCAGACTTTTTGCAATTAGTCATCGAAAACGTCTGGCCAGGTCATTTTCCTTATCGCAAAGATGCTCATCGGTCCTCTATTTTCCTTATGCAGCAAATCCATCGCAGCATCGTTTTCCATCACCATCCGTACTAATCGACTCTCATAGAAAAAAAAAAAAAAACACTAAAAATTGTTCAACCCCTTCACCATATCTTTCCTGCAACTTTTTTTCCTATTTTACACAATTTTCAAAAAAAAAAATTCTCTCGCCCCTAATGGCGTCTCCACTTTTCGCGCGTCCTTTGGAATCGGCTGCTGCACTGACACAGCTACTATTACAGGGGTAAAATCTCTCGCTCGTCGGGGTACCAACAGAAATCACAGACCGAGCGTGTTCGTTTGGCTCATAGCCAGAGTATATATTTATCTTCGGCTATATATAGTACACGCTACGTATGTACAAGGCAGAGCGTTTCCGCAGCTGAAAAATTTTTCACTCAACGATAATCACGAGAAACGTAAAGACTTTAGTGCCTGACAAACCTTTAATGAAGATACGACCATCCACTCTTGAATCAGCACGTGTCCTATACATGCGCGCCACCCTCTAATTCCACATAATTTTCAGCTTACGTACCAATTCACACATATGGTTGAATACGTACACGCGACGACGACGAGAAACGGAATTTCGTGACGCGAGCGTCGGGACGCCTACAGTGATTTGCCTACTACGATGCATCCCCCTCTCGCTACATATATTTTATATATCTATGTAAAAATTTCTTCAATTAATTATTTTTAATTATTTTTTACCTATGTTCATACACTTTTATATACATGCATATTACATATGTATATATACAAGATGCATAATATACAGCTATGCAACGTACACTGGCGTTTCCATTGTTATCTTTTGACTAATGAAATCGCTATTGACCTGGATTTTTACAAACAGATTTATTCCACTGTGTATCAATGAAATTGTAATTCAGGTTCAATTATGTAAGTAAAAAAAAAAATGTTAACAGAATGATAAATTAATTGTCATATTCATTAGCAAGCATGAAAAAGCTCACTACTTGCGTGTAAGTATGGTTGACTGTGCACAGGCGGAATTTTATAAAATTTTATGCTAACTATTATCCTATAGTATTTTAATCAATAACTCTTATTACCTAATTGATAATTTGCATTGAAAACTCGTTTACCACTACTGTCATGACTTTGTGATTATCTCAGGGCTATTTGGCTGATGTATTCGTATTTAATATCTGCTGCACCTCGGATCAAGTTCTTCGCTTATCTTGCTTGTTTAGCACGTTTAACAGTTATTCTTGCAGTTTATATAGGCGCTTAGCCTTGTTCATTATTCTTGGATCATTATCTACTTTCCTCATCGGAGGATGAATAGGAGTGACAAAGAGAAAAAACGTCATGACCACCAACGTCATAAATATGCGGGAACGTTATTGAAATGCGCAAAATGAAATGAACTAAGAGAACAAAAAAAAACTTATGCATAAAGCGATACCAGGGATGGCCCGCGCACGTGTGTACATACCTTTATGAATTTATGCATAATGTAACAAATGATATTCTGCATTTAGACCGTATAAGCTTATTTAAGATATACATAAATATAGATTATACATACATACATGTATCTTGTAAAGCTACATATCACTCGATGATTCTTACTAATTATTTTTAACCCTTTTTGTAATTTAATATGTAACAAGATAAGATTACGTATAATCGTTAAATCCATTAATTAATTATTGTGATCGAGAAGCTTATAATTAATATTATTATGTATTACAATGATCGGATTCATCAGACCATGATGGCATTGATGCTCTGTACTTTGCTTTTTTTTCTTTCTTTTTTTAGCGTTTTCTTCTCTATCTTTCTCCCGTGTTATTTCTACTAGCACAGACTGTACGGGTTATTGTTGCTCGTGTAACTTTATTTATCGTTACACTTTCTGAGTTGACACTTACCATTACCATTGGAAAGCCATAATTTCCATGCTTAGACAGTGCAGCCATGCATGTCCTCGGTTGCGCTCTTTGCTTCGGATATTGTCTAGATCATTTTTCAGGTACTTCGTTGCAGGGTGATAACCCAGCGGAGATTAAGTTGTCAAACGAGAAGCGTGAAGGATTGAAATTGAAAGTAAAAAAAAAGGCAAAATTTACTAATCGGAATGACTAAAGGATTAGGAATCGTGAAGTTTGGATTAGAAGGGTTAGATATCTCTGGTATACAGGTTGGCAGTAGTCAAAGTACTGATAGTCGTCAGACAGGGTACGCAGAGAATCTCATTCGCGTTACTCGAGGCTGTATCGGTGTGAACGTCGCTTCAAATGTCAAACGCATTTCTCAATGTATTGTGGTGATGGAAATTTCAATGTGATAAATTCCAAAGGCAGATATACAGTGCGTTTCAACGTTAACGAGATTATAGCGGATGTTGATTATGAATAAAGTTATAAAAAAAAAATGTAAAAAATGCATCTTCCTTACGTTAAGTTCACGCGCGTTGCTTCACCTTGCTCTACTTTATTTTCTCCCTTCATATACATGCGTGCATATAAATTGCAGTTGATAAGCATCCTGCGTGGAATTGAGTATTTGCGTCAGTTTGAAATTCGCGAATCGCTCAGAAGGAGAATAGAATTAGCATATTGATTTACTTCGATCGTCATAACGGTACAATCCGGTTTATCCTTGCAATTCTAACTGAATAATCGCTGCTGCATAATCGTCCGTTATTACCGAACTTGAACTTCCCAATAGTCAATGGGAAAACTTGAGTGAACTCCGAAGTCAGTATTTAAATTTCACCGATTGAAAATAAAATCCATAAAATAAACGAAGCGTTTCCACTATCTCTTAATCCCATACAGACTTGATCTGATCACGATCTTGAAATGCATTTAAAATTGCATTAATAATGCATCCCAAAGATCCTACATGCAGTCGCTTCTACATAGTCCTAAAAGAGGTCTAATCATTGATTAGGACCAAGTAAAAAAGTCTCTAAGTAAGATAATACGACCAAAAGCATAATCAGCATAAGTGAATTCTCAAGAAAGAAAAAGAAGAGCTAGCAAAATAATAAAAAGTACAAAAATGCCGACAAAGTACAGAAAATTATATCAGACACGGAGGATAGAAAATCGTTAAAGGATACAAGTGAAGAGAAGACGAAGATACGGTTAAGAAAAGCATAAAGAAAGAAAAGCTAAAAAAGAGAAAAAAAGATACAAGACAGAAGATAGTTCAGTGGCCGTCCCCTTCCTCGTATTCCCAAAGGCCACCAGCTCCTTGTCCTATTTCTGACGTCACGGCCCGAAGTCACCTAACGGCGCATGCGCGGTCTTCGCCAAGATGGTGAACGTCTTGTAACTCTCACTCGCAAGGCTGTCTGCAGCAGCTTTGACAATCGGACATGTCCGGACGAAGGAGTAAGTGACTAAGTGAGTGCCGATGAAAGTGTCGATCGTCGTTCACGTACGACAAGTGTCGAAAACTTGATTAACGCGCATAAAAATAGCAAAAGGGATCGTTTTAATTGATCGATATTATTATGGACCTCCGTGGTGGCAGAAAGTGCGAAGACCTTTGACATCTTTGAACCATATTGGAGGCTTGGCCGTGTATAGTTGCTGTCACCGGAAAGGTATGTTGCCGCCACCGCTGACTACTACCGCTCCTGCTACTGCTACTGCTGCTGTTGCTGCTGCTTCTGCTGCTGCTGCATGCAGCATAACGGTACACAACTCGCTACATAGATGACATATAACAACCGGTGCTTCCTTTGGCTGTCCTATCCAATAGTATAGATTTTATACATATATACATATATATATAGAAGCACGAATTAAACGAATATATAGATAGGCTGCTAATAAAAACGTAGGATAAGAATGTACCCATGGCCATTTACGTACTTGGGTGTCTGGCTCCCTTCGCGAAGAAGCAGCCTCTCGAAGGTCTCCTGTATGTAAATCCGCGAAGGCACGTATACGGGAATAGCTGGGCGTACTCGCGTTTCGATAGGCCAGCCGAAGCAAGAGCTCTCGAGCATTGTTGCTAGTTTTCAAGGGAAAATAAAAAGGAGTTATTCTTCTTCCATAAGTATGTATGCATGCCTGCCTACGCGTCCAGGCATAACCAGTTTCTTCCACTCGTTGAAGTCTCTCCTGCGCGGACTCTCGGCTTGTTGAAGTCTCTCGATCCTTTTTCTCGTATCATCTTGCTATATTTCCTTCTCGCTCGCACTCCCTCGCTCACTCGCTCGCACACACTCTCTCTTTCTCTTTAGGTTTAACCCCTTGCTCTCTCTCTTTCGTCTCTCGCTCTCTGCGTGCACACTTTGATATTCCTGCAAGGGAACGAAGGAACGAACGAAAGAAGGAACTGAACCCGCGAACGAGCGAAAGACCCGTGTCTACCGAGACTTCTGCCATACTTGATACTATATGTGTATATATACGTATACATATCTAGGGTATATATTACAGCCTTCGCATTCTTTGGAGAAGTGAAAGCTTGCGGTTTCAGGGAAATTGTCACAATTCTCATGTTTATATCAGTGTGATAATTTTCATTACTTACTCTTGTCCAACGATAAATGATCGTTTAGCGCCCTGCTGATTCGGAACCAGACGAAATCGTTATCCGTGTCGATCGGCGTTGCGATCTGTGAAAAGGGAAAGTTCGCCAAGTCGTACGAACGAGGTTCGTTTGGGATCCGTGTCCTATTTTAAAATATCGTTCGATTCTTGAAAACGCGGGATCACGATTTTTGACGATCTTTTTTTTTGCGATCTATTTTCGTCCTACTTTTTTGTTCGCATCTCGTATGAGATCCGATCCGGGTCTTTGAAAAAAATTCTATCGAGAAAAAATTGGCCCCAAGTCACGTTATGCTGATTAATCGAATTTCTAGGTTATGCCACGTTACGAAAGACTTGCGACAGATTTTATTGAAATTTTGTTATTTATATGAATCACTGTATCATCTCGCACTGAGAAGTTTCCCATGATTCACCGTAAGGCATCGCAAGGACGATCGAATTCTGTTGGGAATCTGAACGGTCATTTCCTTTGCGACATCGTATATTGAAACTGGAAATGAAATTTGCTCTTTAATTCGCGATCTTGATGCTGCGGTCAGAAATTATCCTTGAGGCGAGTGATTGAGCGCCATGAGCTTTTATAGTAAAACTTTAACATTATAGAGAAACCAGAAATAATTGACGAACGTATAACATATGGAAAGTAATCGTAAGACTTGAAACTCTACCGTAGTATTTTCTAGGATTATCATTATTATTATATTCAAAAGTGATAAAACCGATGGTTAAGAAATGCCAATGTGAATATTATTTTTTTAAAAATTTTGCACGGCACAAGCGTACCTATACGATCTCCCCACCGATTCTTTTCTTTCTCTCCGTTGGTAACCCTGGACGTGTATTATGAAAGAGTTATATAAAGCCACGGCTGGGTGTCTATAATTGAAGAGTGAAAATAAGAAAGGAATTTTCGTTCCGCGGCAACGATTATGCCTTGGAATAGCTGGGGATAAATTAAAACGAAAAAAAAAAAAAAAAACAAGTAACCAAATATCAAAGTTCTATCGCAATGTAATCTCGCGCATAAGTATTTACCTAAAATGTTTGAATTTTACGATAATTTTCACGATACTCTTTGATAACGATAAACCAGACAATAAATTCACCCCACACGTACAACAAAACCTCTCGGCCCTCTTATCCGCAGAAACTGAAGAAAAAATGTTGCTACATTCGTTATATCACGTAGTACGTACGCATTATACAAATGGAGTACACGAAGTGCAGTATATCCTTTCTCTTCCCTCTCTACACTCGATTTCTCGTAACTCCCAGTGACAACACGGCCGTCGAGCTATCAGCAGTGGATAGAGGAAAGGCGCCGGGTTATATACGGTACAAGTGTGAATATTCGAAGTTGGTGAAACTCTGACGATTGAAAAAAAAAGAAACCATATAAAAATGTTTCACGAGTGACGTCACGGAGGGGATAGCCAATATAAAAAAAAAACATACAGAATCGGTCGTTTGATCGTAACCAAAAGCGATCGGATCTAAAAAAAAAAGCGGTCAGAATAAAAAAAATTTTTTAAATCCTAATGGAGCTATAACAGTGAACGATATATAATTAAGAGTGTTGAAACTCGAGGTGCCCGAAGAAAGTGAATCTGCCGTAACGTGCCTGAACGTACCAACGTAAGAGATACGTCGATATATACATATATAGTATAGATATATCATAAAGGAGAGTATACACCAACCAGAGCAAAGTAAAGTGTCAGATGCAGTCTTATGCCTTTGGCAAGTTATGGCAAATGGCTATAGCTATACAGTTAGTCAACTGCATAGTTAATGCATCCGGACGATAAGTTATTTACTTAGAAAATTGCGTTGGACGACCTGGGCCACGTATCAGGAGGGTACATAAACCTGGAGTAGCGAGTCTCTTATAAATGACTACGTAAGAACGTGGCATGTGTGGCATATATGGAAGAGAAGGCGCCCGGTATTTTTTTTATTTACTCGAGAGCTTCGGATGGTTGAACTTTTAATACGAAAGGGAAATTCTTGTCGGGCCTGTTGGGGCCCGTGCATAGAGCCAAGGCCGTTGAAGGTCACCAGAGTTCAACTTTTTTTCTTCTCTTTGGCCATCCTTCTCTTACTCGTACTATATATATATATATATATATATTTCTCCCACATCTTCTTATGTCCTCTTTTACCTTTTACTTCTACTTGGTCTCCTCCTGCTGCACAATCATCCTTTCTTCTCCTCTTCATCCTCCTTCTTCGCTACCGCCTCTTGAACCTTCTTGGTCCTTAGTCCAGGTGAACTCGAGGCACTCCGCTTGTCTTCGACTATATGCATATATACCTGAAACTTTCTGCACGTATGTATCATACGTGCACACGGTTATACATGTATACTCGGGATAAATTGATCCATGTCAGTAGTAACGTACGTGAACAGTCGCACGCATAGGATGCAGCTGCGCTCTGGTATAGACGTGCGTGTACGATCGCGGATGAAAGATTTACTTTAATTTTGTGAATGTAAAAAAATAAGGGGCGAGGATAAAAGGGCCAAGGAACGAAAATTAGAGAGAAAAACAACGAGGCGTTATACTCTGGTGCTATTTATAGAAACTGGACGAGCCCGTATACACGCACGGTCATAAACCGTTTATGCTAATAAGGATGCGCCAAGATAATTCATTCTTGTCCGACCATCCTGCTGAGAATTCAACCATTTGACTTGCACCACCCTTTGCCAACACTTTACACTTTACTCTAATCCGAAAAGTGTGAACACGTCGTCCCGCGGGCATCCATCTTGCAGTTCATAAATCCTAAGAACCACTAAATAATTCCTTTATTTTTGTACTCCGAGACGAATTCAATTAACCAGTCTTGTTTATTTTTTTGGAATACCAAAAACAACCAACGAATTCTTTTTACGCGCTAGAGGGACGCGAATGTCTTGGGTTGTAAAATAAAAAAATAAAAAAGTCCATATGAATCCACCTTGTTCTTCTATATTTTTGCACTCACTTTTATAATACACGGATCACAGGCGGTGTCTGTGTCGTACGTAGTTTTAAAATCTTAATAAAAGAAATGCATGTTTTTTACCTTAAAAAAGAATTACCTCGTTCTTTATGGATTTTCTACTGAAAAGGACATTCCTGCCTGACGTTCGATACTTTTTGTTTCTTTTACAACTGTTTTTTCGCCATTCTTGACCGTCGCTACAAAATCGATCGGGACGCGACAATTTTGCATGGTTATGGGGTTATTATGCTAAGGACCATTGCGCGCTATGCCCGGTGTATAATAATGTTGGTTTTATTCAGTAGAGTCATTGAAGCCGGCGACTTCGTAATAAAAGGCTACGGCTTTAGGCCACGGCCTTGAACAGTTTACCTGCAACGATCAAATGTTATGAGTTCGCTTAGCGAGGAACCGGTCCTACGATCCTTTTCTGGGATAACAAAATGGCTCGGTGTGACAAGCTTCGTCGCTTCGTTATATTAGGTTCTTAGCCCCATTGCGTACGGTTTATATACATAGTACACATTAGATTTGTGTACAGCGGCAAGAATCAAACTATCAAACTTCCGGAATAGGATCCATCTCAGACGATCTGAACTTGCTTCCTTTTCACGAATTGTCGATCGAATTCCCCGCTGTAAGGGAATACGCTTCTCGTTTGCCCCTGGCAATTCAATAACATTCAAGGACGTCAGTCGAGTGATTGTTAATTAATTCCCTCCCCCTTTTTTTTTTCTTCACTCATTCCACCAACTAATTTGCTTGAGTGCCTACGTACACGCCTACGGTCTCCCGTAACAGTACACGAGTTCAAATTAGTCGAAATCATTAGTGCCTTTGACAATGCGTTCCAAGGATTTTTGTAATGTAAAAAATAATAAAATAATGACACGAGATATATTGTATATTAAAAAAGGGAGGGAGATAGATAAAATTATTCAATATATTTACAACGAGATGGAATATTCCACAATAATTTTTTCAATGACGCAAAGTCTCCGAACGTAAAAAATATTTTTGTGTTTCAACGAATGGAGGTTAAATTTTTTTTTTAATTTTATTTAGACAAGTTTACGAAAATTATTCAAAGATCGTGGATTAACCTGCGCACGAGGTCGAGATCCTGGTTCCGAAATTCCAGTTCGACAACTCATTGGCTCCAGTCTAGTGTTTTCGTAAGGTCCCCCCTTGTGCCTGAGGCCTAACGATTCCAGGCCTACAAATAAAAGACATCGTTCGACTTTTCTCAATCGTGGAAAATAAAAAGACGAAACGGACGTGATGGTTTCGTGTTATTTTAGGTGGGAAGTGACTTGGGTTAATAAAAGAAAAATTCAAAACGGATAAAGGACACTAGAGGCGTCTCTGTTCTTTGGGACTGAAGTACTGTTTGCGGTATGAAAAAAAAGGACTAATACAAAATATATGGTGCTTGACTTCGGTGGTACTCGAAAGATAATTTTTACATACGATTTTGTTTAAATGACAAAAAAGATACCACCTTCGTTTTCGCTAATTCGAACTTGTTTACCCAACTCTTTGAATTTCCTTTTTTTTTTTCAATTGCATTCAGTGATTCTGTTTTTGCTGGTTTTCTTTCTCTCTCTTACTCCCTTAATATTGTTTCTTGTCTCTTCTTTTCTCGAGACTACAGTCATCGAAGCTGTTACACAGAAGTAGATCGAAATGCAGTAAATCACGGTAATGAGATTGGTATCGGAGTGCAGGAGACATTATGCTGAATAATTGAGACTCGTGGCAAGGACGTCGGGTTAAAGAAAATGAAGAAAATAATGAATGATTATTTAAATGAACAGACTGCACCTGAAATGCATTATTGCACGTGCAGTTTGCTGCGTTTTGCACATGCGTTCGAATTAGATGCGACGGTAAATATCGTACGTCAGATCAAATTAGCATTAACAACACTCTGGTATTTCTATAGAAAATTGATATTCCTGCTATATAATTTCAAACAATTAATTAAAGCAAACTTCAGATTTTTTATAACAATAGCAAAGGAGTATACGAGTATGAGGCCTGATTCGAACTCAGTGAAAAAATAGCAATGACAATTTTTTTATTAAATACCTTATCGTATGTACGACTGACGTATGATGTAACGACGAAACCACTTTAAAAAAAATCGTGTACGGTTTGATATGATAGAAAAAAAATTAAGAGAAAAAAATTCTTGCATGCCTGCACTCCATTAGATGACCATAATAGGACATACGGCCTTAATCGCGGGATCGCAATCAGCATTTCAATTAGATTCTGTGTTTTAGGTCATAATTGGAAAGCGAATAAATTAACGAAGAAACGCCCTGGAGTCTTTTGTAATAACAATTCGATAGTCTGACGTACTCTTCGCGAGTCCAACTATAATCGGTATCATTCAACTGGAACGAAAAGTCGATCGATATAATAATCAGTGTTACTATTGTCTATAAATTTTAATTATGTAATTTATATGTAATTTCATCGTTGCTTTACAATTTATACCTAATAAAAAGGAAATGGTCCAAACGATCGATCCTGGCTTTTATTATAACTTTCACCATCGACCGGCAAGCTTCGCATTGTTGATAATTTTAAAAAAGCCCGCGCTTACGGGGAATCCCCCAGATATATCATCAACCCGCAATACCGTTGTACGTAAATTGTGCTTAATTCTCAAAAAGCGATCGTACAACAATCCCGATATGCCCAAGTTTATAGAAACACATGTTCCCACTTACTGCAATGGGAAAGTCGCGCTTTCTGAACGGTTAAATAATCGAATCGTTTCGGCGAGTTGAATATTGTTTTATCGGACACCCTATTGCGAAACAAAGGAAAGCGATTGGTATCTCCGACATAGTTGTTCTACTATATATATAGTTCAGATTCAAAGTGCCTGCCGGCGGTCCTTTCATCCCAGCCACACGGACTGCCATTTGCATCAAGTTCCTAGGTTAGGTTCACATGTAACTAGATTTTACAGGGTGACTCAGATATAAAAGTAACCATGGTAACCACCACACTTAACTGCTGCAGTTACTTTCAAATGGAACATTATATATATACTATATAGTGCTATTAGAGTGAAATTAGTCGGTTGGAATGGCGGGGCTGTTAGGGTCAAGAAGGTTCGACGTTCAGACTTCAGAATGAATAGGTTCCTTCGGTCTGTCCCAGCATTATTTTACCGGTCTTTGTTGGACATGATCTTACTTACGCCGAAGGATGAACTGGTTTCATTTTTTTTATTCCTTTGCCTTAAACCCTCCACTCTGTCGAGAACTGCTGCTAATTATAGTACAGAGTTGTGGCAATACTGACGTTTTAAGCGGTACTCGTATCTATAGCTTAAACGTCGAAACTCCTGACCTTTAACCAATGATCGCTTGACTCCAAGTCAAATATATTATCCCACGTGTACCTTGTACGTGGGCTAAGTTACTATACTCTCAAATGGACATACTTATGGTACCAAGTGACAGGTTTAGCAATGGCAGTCGATATAGTTTAATATACTGGAATGTATTGTGCGCTGAAATTGGAACCTTGGACAATACGTTACGGGAAAGATACTGCATGATTGAACTTTTGTGGTATCAATGGCAAAGAAATTTCATATCCATACGTTTCATTTCTTATGGTAACCATTACGGCTGACCACGCCCTTATCAATTCCCCCCTAACAGACATAGTGAAAGTAACACCTAACTCCTATTCGATATCAACCGGTGAAATGATAGTGGTAGTGACGAAAAGCCTGAAGAATTTTATAGCCAAAGACATTATATCGAAAAAAGGGAAAATAAAGAAAGTAAAACCAATGAGTCAAAGCAGGGAGACGTATGTTCTTACGAATTCCATGCATTCAGATTTACTTGATGAAAAGATACATGTATTACTCTTACATAGCTATATATATGTATGTATGTAAATGTTATGCAGCTATGTGAAAAAGGACGAGTCAACATTTTTGCACACGTATCTATTCGTAGTATGTGTAAACAACATACAAGCATACATATGTTGTACGTTCGCCACTAAGGTATATGGGACTTTCTATGGCTATGGATCATAAAGTGTTTTATATACGTTTTTGAAAAAAAAATTTTATTTTCATTTGCCTCGCTATAGACCATTTTTATTGGTAATAATAAATAATACGCCTACTGCGTATTACGACTGGACATGCCTCGTTCACAAGCACGGGAGTCTAGCGACAAAAATATTTCGGTCGTGACCCTGCTTAATCGTCTCGAAAGTATACTTTCGAATGATTACATACTACGAAGAAGTCTTTATTGCAAAATGATATTTTGAGTTTGTGCCTCTCAATTTCTCACGTGTAAACTAAAGGTCAGAAATTTAATGGTAGGAATGACGCGTATGAGTAAAGGAGGGGCGCGCCTTTTCGCGAAAAATTAAGGGCTGAGTCAGTGTGCAAACTCGCTGGAGTATTAATGCAAAAATTGGGCTCTCGTGTATTGTAGATTCTGGTAAAATTTTTGCCAGAAGTAAAATATTCATAGAAACTTTCTATACGTCTCGTACTTCGCTGACCTAATTATTCAGTCTCTCAAATGATCGTCTAGTGAATATTCATGAAACGACAATAACTCATCTGACTTTCGGTGGTAGTTTATTATTGGCTATTTTAATCTGTTGATCAAGTAAATATTTTTTTCTATTCTTATACGCCCAATGCATTTAATGTTAAGACGTTAATTGTGGATCCAGCATTATTTACGAGTGTTTATATTGGCTTTTACTGTGAACAGAGCATTATAACAATGCTTGGATACCTTAACGAATAACATTACTGGGAATACCCTTTGATTGTCTTTTTCCTTAACGATATACGACCGTCGCCATATTGATCGTGACAGGAAGAAAAAGAATATATCGATTGTCACCGTACGGCATTTATGCCAGCGCTCGATACCAAAATGGTCAGTATTCTTCGTCACGGGGACAGTTTCGTTATAGCGGTACTCTCGCGAGCATCTTCTATCGCAAGAAAAATCGAGTGACTGTCGCGTTACAGTAAATCCACCTAAAGTGATTTACGGTATACGGATCTATAATAAATCAATAACCCGGACGAATTTTACACGGTTAAATCGATTTCGAGGGTTACGCCGGCTGCAAAGTTATATACATAACGGAAAACGGTATCTCGAACAATAGTTATTTCTTTTGTAAGTGCAATAAAAAAAATCAATACAGTTATAAGCGTGATAAGATTTTTATAAATCGCTACGAAATTGCCAATCTCGTTGAAAAATGAACGGACATATTTTTATCAACGTAAAAAAAAATATCGTACAAATTATTACTTAGAAATTTAGTCCCTGCTAACGAAAACGATCCTTAATTACAATATCTATCGATTATCGATAAATCACACGCCCTCCGAACACGAATAAATAACTAAATTCTTTCCTCGGACACTTTCACTGGGTTTACCAAATTTCAAATAATCCCGCCTCTTTCCCACAAGGCCAATCAGAGCGCTCGAAACTCTAGGCCCAGAACAGCCACGCTTCGTAGAGACCCCGTAAAATGTGAGTAAAAATGTCGTCGATCGAATCCTAGAAAAATCGTGTTATCCCAATCGATCATGCACAATTCTTATATAGATTCGTGTAACGTAACAGGTGCATAACGGGACGATATTACGCAATCGGCTGAAAGCAGTGTCTGCACGTGGGAATGGCGAGAGTCGTTAAATCAGTTTCCACGATAAAACATTCTATCCGTTGTCAATATCCCGAATCAAAATAAATAATAACCTGTCCGCAATCCGTAACACACAGTAGACACTCCACTCGTTCCAAGCTAACCTCAAAGAACAACCCGGCCATGTCAAGCTAGTAAAGTACGTAAACAAAATATATATATATATATCTATACACACAATACAATCTAAAATCCCACATTTATTAGTTTTAAGGACCAACCACTCGTTATTCATTGTTTTAATGGTGACGTAAATCTCGTATAAGGATACTAACCTAACCCCAGTGAATACTAGTACGAGATATTTGATGCCGACAGCCATATTTATACGGCATGGATTTCATAAGGATCTCGTACGTACATATACCTATACCACAAGCTACATATATATACATATAATACGTAACACATACCTCAAAGCCTATATACGAAACTATTCGAGAAAGTTGGCAAGTATAGGTTATGTACGTTCTATAGATATATTTACTACAGGATCATCGATTCCATTGATACGCTATTTTAAATGGTATTACCCATCTTAATTAACTCGGCTCTTCGTTACGAAATCTCTTCAAAAGTGACTTAGCACCTACCTACGTATAACGTAATCCAATTTAACAGTACGCGAAGCATACCGAAGATGACACGGTTAATGGAAAACTAGAACAAGAACTAACAGAATCACTATTTATTACCATCTGACAGATGACAGTTTGTGATAACAGTTGGCGCGGAACGTATACGTTCTTTTGTACGATTCTTCGCAATATAATACTATAGTACATGCCATATCTTTTGGATATAGGCAGACACACGTAAGCACAGTCGTACCTCGTACTACAGTACAGTTACTTATTGTAAGCAGCATACATATGCATAAGTGCAAGCATTCAGGACACGTGGACAGTTATACGTATAGGCGTATTTGAAAATGAAAAATGTTCATTCGATTATAGTTCCCCTTGTACCTGTACGTTACCAGTCATCGTACGGTACAATATATGTATACCTTGCATACGGTGCATTCTTATAAACTGTACCAGAACTAAGCGCTGCCTACCAACTGCCATGAACTATCGAAGCAGTTGGACTAGTACAACTATATCGATGGACTCTGGTATAACACGATCTCCAGTGACTGTATATACATGTATATTATCGTATGACTTTACTATCCTGTATAATCTTATACTGTATACTATCTATCTATCTATATATATACAGGTATAGTATACGACGAGGTTAACCGAGACGAAGAACAGGCCTTCGCATTTTATTAGAAGTGAAAGTTGGCGTTTTAGGTGGCGTTGCCTATGGCTACCTATAAAATATGCCGTGTGATTGCAAACCTCGCGCCATTATTACACGATCGCTATACCGGACGTGGCCACGATCGTTGCGAATTTCCGTAGGATCTTTACACTCGGACACCCATTCCTTATGCCGGCCAATGAAGAATCCGCGAATATCGTATTAAACTGGTGCTATCGAGGTACGTCAGTTGGCTTGGTATGCAGCTGAAATTCGTTTGGGAGTGTAATGTATAGTGTATAGACGAACTTGTATAATGATAATATACAGGATTATATACTGTATACAGATATATACTAGGTGTCACGGAGTATCGTAGGATTTCGTAAATTATCATTTCTCCCGATTCTATGACTCGTGGCATTATTATGCAAACGCAATAGCAAGTCGTGTCAGCCGCATAATAATGGCACCGGTCGTTCACAATTGCGATATAAATGAAATTTCGTATGACTTTTCGGTCTTTGTTTTAACCCTGTATTTTCGGTCTGTTATATTGTACGTATATTTGATCGATTGACGTCTTATATGCTAGGCTATGCATTGTATGGACATCGATAATTTTTTTGTCATTTCTTTATCGTCCAAACGATCGTCCAATCAGGATTGACTTCCTGTATCGGGAATTAAGGTTTCTTCACACTTGTATGACTAAACCATAGGAAGATCCAGCTCCTCCACGTCTCACGTACGTGCTCGAGACAAATCCGTTTGATTTTCGTCCAATTGTTACGCGAGTTAACGGACAATGGATATAAGGTCGACGGGCTCGTGGCGTGACTCCATGACAGAGAGAACCGAAACATCGAAAAGTCAATGTCCGCACAGCGTGCCGATGCTGTTTCGAAGGATTGGTTATGCCGTTTCCGAAATTCAATGACTGTACGAACAAAAATAATTATTATAACGTGAAAAGTAATAATCTAGGAAAAGTCATTTTTGTCAATCTTCAGTTTTCCAAAAGTCCCCCCCATTAATTCTTTGACGAGGGTTGTACACGTAACGTTATCTTAGGGACGAATCGTGAAAAATTTTCCAAAAATATTTCATTCAATGGCATTCGTTTGGGCGTTTAATCTTTTAGCTCTTGTGTATAAATTACGGATTCTCATGAGTAATCATCACCTATTGTATTGCCGAATGGACAAGGATATGTTTAGCGATGATTTCGAAATCACCGGTATGTATGTCCTTCTCTTACGCACGTAAGCCCCCATGACTCTGTCTCTCTCGCGCTCGTGGCAAGTATAGGATACTGTGAAAATCTAAAGAATCGGGGCCTTTTCCTAACCTATCGATGAAATTAGCAGTTTGCTACTGGGCATTAAAAAACTTCGTCATCTTTTTAGATAGTTTCAAAATAGATGTTTAACCACAGTTATCGCGGATGTCAAAGACTCGTACGTATCGACTATGAGTATAGGTCACATACGTGACGTATATATATTTCTAAAAATAGTCTTGTTATTCCAATAGCTTAGTGCCCTTTACGTACTGTAGTTGCTCGCCTAAGGACATGATAATTCCTACAGTAATTTTTTCGTGGAACAATAAACCGGAAGCTAATGTAAATTGACATTGGCCCCATTAATACCCATAACGAAACCCTCGTTCCTCAAAGTGGGCACGAAGAACCAATTCCTCTTTAGTTTCAGAATCTATAAATGGTGAAAGTACAGGGGAAAAAAAATGTCAAGGACACCTTAAGATCTTACGAACCGGATTGTCTGTCCGGTGGAGTCACGAAACCCCTTGTGAGAGATATAAAATCATATAAAAGAAATTTTGATTAAATAACCATTTATTAAATTTAAATATAGATACGTTAAGATTAAATATGGATAATTATAAGCACCCGTATGACATCTCGCGGTTATATAAGGATAAAATTAAAAAAAAAAAATTATAAAAAGTATACGTATGCACGTATACGTTATGCAAAATCCGATAGCTATCGATTCAAGGACCACGGATATACAGTGATCAAACTTATTTCGTATACTTTAAGCCTAAGGACTTCAACGACAAGGAAGAATTAAACACACACAAAATTATCTCGTTCGACTATCTAGCTCAAGTATCCGTTTCTCAGACCTCCATCGATATACACTTCAAAGATGGCGTTCCGATTCGTAAACTTCAGACTTAAAATCCGGAACGGTATCTCCATCCTGAAATAATAACAAGACATCGATGACGTCATAAACTTCGAAGGTAAACGATAAAATATGGACGACTGTAATCACGTGAGCTTCACTGTTACGTATCGGCAACTTAATTTTTATGCTGACTGTACATACGTTTCGGCAAGATAAATCCTTCCTGCTGTCTAATCGATTACTAATAGATATCAAGCGCCATAAGTTTGATCAACCGTAATTAACGTACCTTGTTGTAGCCACTCAATTGATACAGCGGTTAATATTAGAATCCCCTCCAAGAAAAAACACAATCGTACAACCAATAAATCTTTGCTGATACCACGGGAACATACGTCATCCTTCATTAAAGTATTTTTACAGATTTTCATTTGTACCCGTAAGAACGCATCGCGTAAGCTTGTATATGCTAAACAGAATGATTTATAAGATCGCTCGGTTAACTAAGCCCTAGAATAAGTATAGGGATTAGGAGAATTGCCAAGCTCTTTGTATCCAGTGCAAATCGCACGGAAGGTCTTCTAATTCGCTTTGACGTACCCAACGCCTTCGTACTGACCACACCCCGTGGGTCTGCAGGGACAAGGAGTATGGGAAAAAAGGATCACCCAAATGGACAAAAAGAATCAAGGACCTTCACGGCTATTGGGCGACAAGTATTGGGCGTGCAAAAAAAAACCACGAAACTCATTGCCATTTCGGTTTGGCGATGCAACAGAAAATAAATGACCAGTCTTTACTGGGACTTTACGAATGGCGATGGTAAATAACGTTATATGCATATCCTAGCGTGATGCTAAATTTTTTTTTTCAATCGCGTCTAATCGCTCGTGCGAAAAAAATTTGGAGAAAAAAACTACTCGCAAGGCCGTTTCTTCCATGCCAATTCCACTCCGAGCAAGATGGACCTCCCATGCTGGGATGCAGTGATAGTGATGGAAGAAAAAGAAATAGAAATAAAATACTTAAAGCGCTTTACAAAGGGACCGCTTTGCTCGCTTTATGATACATGTTCGATTCTGATACGTATTCGAAATTTTTTTTTTTTTTTTTTTCTTATGCTTGTTTTCTTGTTATGCAACATCGGAGTGAATGATCGCGGTACAACGGTTAAATTAGGTAATGAATTCCTGGACGATGATTAGACCCAAAAAAAGGGAGAATGAATGAAGCAATTAGGATCTGTAAGATGAATTCTACGTTAGTTAACCATTATGCTTTTCTGCTAAGTCGAGAGTAATGGAGACGCGTTATTATATTATACTTATTACGATTCGTTATTACGTGACGTGCTTCCTTTTTAAGTCTTAATTATAAACTAAAATGCAAACGCATCAAATTCCTTGTATTAAATTTTGGGGGATACGTGACTTGATTTCTGACGAGTACGGCTGCTTCTTCAAATAATAAAGGCTACTGTAATTTATTTCGGAAATTCAATATGCATCGGGTTCGTGCAATAAAATTTGCAAACTATTTTGCACTTTTTTAAATTCTCAATCAGTTACCCATTCACTTATATTTGTCTTACGAAAGACATCTTGATTGTACGACCGTTTAAATATATATACATATGTATATTGTATGACTACATTATTAAAATTAGACAGATAATAGTCAGCTATCTTAATATCAAGATCGCGTGATACTCACGAGATAAGACAAGGATAGATAAAAAGTTCCTAATTCATAGGTGCCCTGCTGTCAGGATAGGTATATCGCATTTTCCCACCAGATAGTACCTTTGGTTAATAAAAAAAAAAATACGTCATTTATGTCGGCGATAATATATGGTTTCACTTTCGTTTAAAAGAAACATCGTTCTAGTCCTGGGTATAATATATGGTTACGTAAATTTATACTGCGGGACATCGAGAATCGTGCTTCGACGTTCCTGTTTAAACTGTTTGACAGTTAAACGATCCTTAAACGCTACGTCCAATTACTGCTTATTTATAGTGTAAAATTTGTACGGCAGTCCCGGAACAAAGAAAATTGGCCATTACGTGTGTTAAAATGTCGAAAGAACTTTTGTGTGTACATACATGAATAACACGTAGAGAACGCTAATCGCGGTAGACTTGTTTGCACCGTTAAAAAAATTAAGAAAATTATTTGGAATTATGTTTGAAAATTTATGGGACGCTGAAAAATATAACGTCCTGAAATTAAGGAGATAAATTATTGTACCTAATACACATTTATTTGGAGTCGTTATCGTACTCAAATTATTGGCGGAGATTTTTATGACAAAATAGAACATGTATACTGGTTCCGTCATGTTGCGAAAAATAATTTTGAACTTTTATTCCCTTACTAACTTTCACCGCACTCGGGGCTAACTTTAACGGGCTCAACATTCCCATCATTTTTTGTGACTGTCAAACAGAAATGCAATCCAACCTGTTTTCTCAATGATTTGCAGATTAATACACTGACTCGCCATGGTCTCCAGACGAAAAATTCTTTCCCGTTCGCGAGACAACCTTGCCGAGTACGAGGAGCAGGAAGAAGAGGATGTGTGGTATAATTTGGATAAGCTGTACAAGGTAAAAGAATTGATAAAAATTTTCTTATAGATATTGATGCAATAGTTAAAAAAAATTGTATCAAGCGTATCAATTGTCTGTGATAACAGATACAAAGAAAAAATAAAATATACTTGATAATTAAGAATACATAAAACGAAAGGAATGATAAAATTTTTCAATTAGGCTGCCGTAACCTAAATAGTAATAGAGCCACAATTGGGCAATGATGAATAAAATGTAATGTTTTGTCTGTACCTTTTGTTTTGCCGCAACGTGGAGTCTCGCATAACAAGGGGGATTCTTTCTCTCTTCCTCTGCCCTTTTCTTCTTCTCTTTACACTGTTCCATGATGCTCTCGTAATAACTCTATTATTTACAGTGTAAATTTAACACGAAGACACCGCGCTTCAATCCAGCATAACGAACGATTTATTTTACGAGGCTGTAATCTCCTTGTTATGCATTTTCGCGCGTTGCTGTAAATCACTTGAAATGATGCTCAATTGACAATTACGTACGCTTGTATGCAGGATCACATACAGGAGGTCTTAGACAAATGGAACCAGATAGATGATGAAATATGGGCGAAAGTTATTGTCTTCGAAAGAAACAGACGCGTGGCTAAGGCGTATGCAAGGGCGCCTGTACTAACCATAAATGGATCGAACGAAGGTTTCGATGGATATCGGTGAGTATTAGATAAGTTTAAAAAATAGTAGATACTAAAAAAAAAGCAAGAAGAGATAATCGAGAAAAAGCATAATCGAGCAGCGCTCAATTTTCCGGAAGTCGTATCGTTACGTGTCGTTTTTTCCCCTCTACCTTTTATGTATCCAAGAAGGAAAGGAAATGCAAGATTTCTAGACCATAAATAGGAACCGCAATGTTGCGAGGAAATTATCGACATTCACCGGTTTCTATGCGAGCTACCATTCTCGATATTACACCCGCCATTTTCCAAGCCGCCATGATTTCTCTTCGAACTCGCAGAATGATCCACATTTCCGGATTGAGCTCGTAGCTCAATGGACGTCATTGTCGAATTATTTAATGCTTACAACATTACACCAATTGCTCCTATTCTCCACTGGAATTAATGCGCCATTTCTTTTTTCCTCCTTTTTATGCCAACTTTAGAATGCCACTATTGAATACGCACTCTTCGTGAAATTTCATCCGTATTTTCACTCTGCCTAACGGTCTTAATACGAACTAGCGAGACTTTAAGCTACTAAAAACACCTCCCGCTTCTTCTGCTCGTCCGGTGAAAACTTCCACGTCGTATTATACTTACCGACCTCTCTATTTCATTCTCATGCGGCCAGTCGATTCTATAGAGCGTTCCACGAAATAGCTCACTGAAAGTCAAGCAGATGACTTTTGTATATACGGACCAAGTGAGACTTTTTACATGCGACCCGATTTCTAATTATTTGATGAAGACTAATCAACGAGTCACGTTCCAATTCGTGACACGAATTCACCGCTCGATCTCATTTCGCGATCAAAGTGCGAAACGTTTTCAATTTGAAGTTACGACAAATAAAATGGGAAGAAAACATCAAATACACTGAACATAACCCTCGAGAAGCATAAATTAAGCATACCAAATTGAGGTGAATTCCTTTCTCCTTTTTTCTTTCATTCTCATTTTATAAGTCTCCAACGCGTTACGTAACAAACGTATTTTGCATCCAAGGTTTATGCTTGCAATAAATTCTCACGTTAACCCGTGCATATATGTATACACTTATACGAAATATCATTTCGGCCATTGTCGTGATACGTATGCGAGAATTCATCGCGCGTGGAATGGAACTTAGTCATTTGAATTTTCCTGATGTAACCTCTCGAATGTGGGACGAGCCGTAAACCGTATCGCAGTTTGAATACTAATGCTCACCTAATAGTTTAGTGAAATTGAAGATCTACTAAGGTAAATTGACTACCGTTCCTAATTGAAATTATCATACTTTTGTTCGTAAAAGCCATTCCACCTCATTGTTTCCGTATTGACTTCCACATAGAAATAATTACTCTCCCACGCTCTCCCGAACTCACTGTTATAAATACTAAATAAGGGAATACCTTAGTGTGTGTGTATGTATATATGTATATATATATATATATATATATACTAGTAGTATCATGAAGAACAGACGGATTCTCTTTTCGCGTAGTTATTATTATTATAATTAATAATCAGGTATGCTTCTTCAATGTCTTTCAGCAGTGCGCACTGCTTGCGAATTCCCGTTATTAATTATCACGTTAATTATAACAAACTGAATGAATCCCTCTAATTAATTATCAGGATAGGACTGTGCGGTTTCGACAATCCAATGCGAGATTCGAAAACGGACGAAGCCAAGAGACACATAAACCAAGGTGTTAAGCTAAAAATGGACAACGAAGGCAACATCCAAATAAAACGTTTATGCAAGAGTAATGTATACATAAAAGCAACGCATCCGGAAGACAATGCCATTGGTTCAGAAATAATACGTAATTCACAAGGTGCATTAGAACATGAAAAGCCTGGAAAGGTAAGAATTTTAGTTTGATTTTAAAAAGAAAATTTTCAATTTACTATACAACCCATTTCTGAATGACATTTAAATATCTTTCTATGATTTATTTCAGTTGTTCGACATTGACAAATACGAAACAAATTTATCCAGGGAAACAAGAAGAGCGTATCCAGATAGACGAAGATTAGAAACGCAATGTCTAAGCGCCATTGTATTTGTACGTACCGAGGCTGACTTATTGCAATGCCCTGTCTGGGCTCTAATCGTAAACGTAGTAGGACTTGATATGTTAAAGTCAAAATTACCACCAGGTACGTGCGAGACAGTCCGCATGATTCTATTATAAAATAATCATTGTACGGTACGATAAAGGTTCCGTTATTGCACGCAATGTCCTGAATCAGTTCTAGCGCTCCAAAGGCCCGTAGATATAAAGAACCGGCCTAGAATACCAATTCCAGACGAAGACCCCTATAGCGTAGCCGGAGTCTCGTCTTCGGGTCAAAATGAAGATCCGCAAACTAGTAGAGACACCAGAGCACAAGTTTACATGCCATCGTCGAGTTATCATCCCCGTCGTCCTGAGAAACCGCCCAAGCTGCCACCCAGAGAAAATCTCTACGGTCATGACATTCCTAAGGTACTGTACAGTGGCTGGATGCGTGCTTAGGATCTTAGGAATTAAGGCACGTGCTAAAAGACTGACGTATTGACGGCATTAAAGTGCCGCATTGTCGCCTACGCTATAATCGATGACGCTTCTTTATTGCAGCCGGATTATGATGACATCGAGGATGACTATGCGAGTGCTATAAGACCTTCGGTTATGGCGGGCGATGAGAAGAAGAGTAAAAGAGATGACAGTAAGAAATATGGTATGCGCTCACGGTATCCTCTCTCATTGTCAAATACTGTACATGTCATAACGAGGATTATACATTTAAACGTCCGTGTCTTTTCGTTATAGATGACCCCTATTATTGTGGGCTTAGAGCACGCGTACCAAACTTCGTGAAAATGGCAAAGAACGGTCAGAGCAAAGTTTCTTCGCCGTATGGACATATAAGACCTCAACCAGCACCTGCATACGTTAGTAGCGGATATGCGAGCAGTCAGTCTTCACAAATATATGGGCATCATGTGCCAGCAAAAAGACCACCGATCATGTACCATGCAAGAAGCTTTGAGAGCGGACTGGGTACGTACGTACATTTCATCTTATTGTCCTTTTTTTTTTCTTCTAACCATAAACCAATACCATGTTAGGTAGAACCGAACGAAATGTTTGAGTGTAGTCTTACTAAAAAAATATTGCATGTGAATCAATGCTATCCGTGTGCTTTTTCCTTTGATTTTCTTAATTTTTATTGAATTTTAATTGATCATAAAATTAATTGTATTACAGATTCGGACGACAAAGTTGATTCCCCGTACAACCATATTTATGGTAGGTTACCCATCCCGACGAGGGGCCTGATACCGGCACCACGTGCTATGTATATCGGAGAATGGGATTAAGATTAAGTAATATCTTCGTATTTGTACTTACAAACTGTATATTGTTAATATACCATATAAATACTCATATTTTTTATGCCAGCACCATGATTCTCACTTCTTTTTATATATATTTTCTTATCGGTGACACGCAACCACCCAGATATTATTAAAACCTGAACACATTGTATTTCATGCGTGATACTTTCTCAAGATACTTTCACAACCCTCGACTAAACTGTGCCGGCCGGCTTGGCGTACGATTTCAAAACGTTTGTGGTTTTCAACTAGGAAGAAGCAATAGAACGATCGTGATCGTTGACCGGTGAAGAATTTCTTTCTTGACCTTCGATCTTTGTTTTTCGGTTGGAAAATAATTTTACTGCAATCAATTTTATTTTTCCTTCCATCACTGAACTTTTCATATTACTGGATTTGATCGAGTGAAATTCGATATTCATTATATCAGAAAAATTATTTACTTCTTTATACTGTACGTACAAAAATGTCCTTATTCGACAGAGGTTAATGTTGCGTTTTACTTAATTAATGGAAAAAGAAATAGAAATGTGAATGACTATCAGAGCACGATGGTAGGAAGAAATAAAAAGCCTTTCGACGGTATCTCTTTCCTACATTCCAAGCTTAACTGTACCAGCATAGCTGTTATACTGAAAGTACTTTGTATTTGGAACGTGACGAGTTACTCGTACGTGCATTCAGCATTTCAATTTCGATTTTTTTTTTTTTTTTTTTTTTCATGGTATACTTGAGCTTAAGGTCATTCAAAGTAATTGATAACTTCTCGAAGAGTTTAATAATACGAATTCGCAACGTTGACAAATTATCTCACGTCTTGGTACGGCCAGACAAGAATGCGCGGTCATTATGGATCCATAAACTTGTATTGATGATTTATAAAAATGTCAGTATTGTTCATGCTTACAGTATGTTTCGCGCAACTAATTGATGCGTCCATTTGATATTGGGTACTTTAAAAGAAACTCAGGTTTAAGATATATGCTTAAATTTCACTGGGTCTTGATTGCGGCGAGATATCATCCGCAAGAAAGTCTATCGATTGCAGTTGCGTATCAGTTGCCCCGATTTTTTAAATCTTTCACTTTGTAAATCCGCACCAGCCAATGTTCCGTCGTATACGCTTCCTCCAGCACATCCAATTCGAAATCCTTATTTCCGATTTCCATGTTCCTTACTCTGTCGTATCCCGGGGGTTTTCCTAATTTTGCAAATAGAAAATAACATTAACCATCCTTTAGCAGAGAACTTATGGAATGACGGGAAATAAAATGCTTTCGAGTTTTACCAATCGAAGGTTCTGGACTTAATTTTCAAGAAACGTCAGAATTATAAGAAACTTACCTCCTTCGGTGTAAACTTGACCAAATCGATAGTAACACATTTTGTACATAAGACAATTGAGCCAAATTGGAGATGCTTCTTTATCTACTCGAAATTCACCAGCAGCGTTATAATAATCCCACTCGGTGATTGATTTACCTTCCTCAGTGCTACCACCGATACGCACCATCCATAGGAACTTGTTAATATCTAAGAAATAAACGTTGGATTATTAAATAAAATCGGTTCGCGTATGCATATAGATCAAAGATCTATACAAGAAATCATATTGACCTTCTTATTGGTGCCAATACGATGAGATAAAGACAAAGACCAAAATATATATAAACTCGTATATGACATTAATACGATCCAATAATCAGTATATTTACAAAGTGGGACCGAACTCTACACGGCTCTACTCTATCTACGAAGATCACTCTAACCGGACGTATAAGAAGTTTATCAGTAACAGATAGTCTCAGTGCACAGCATTATAATGCTTGGATCAAAGATTTGCAAAAAGGAATAAAATTACTTACCGTCCGATGAGTAGCCTGTAAGTCCACCGAAAATAACAAGTACATAATTCACATCCAGTTCTCTCATTATTTCGTAGGCCTTGTCCTCACTACTCGCCATTGCTTGTCCAACTCTCGATATGTGTGTATTGTTCCATGTATTATTGTCTACTAAAATAGTTCTGTTTGCCATCGCCGTTATCTGATAACCATAATCCCACCAGGACATCACCTTGGCGTCCTGATTTTAAATATAACCGTCAAAATCAATTCTTTTAATATTCTAAATGTGATGACTATGGATTTTATGGATGTGAATTTTACCTCAGGAGTATTCATGCGTAGCCAGTAATAAGCTTCTCTGAAGTCATCAAAAATCATTCGGCCTCCGTCAGGTGAGCGAGCTGATAAGACTATACTTGGTGAACTGTAGGCTTCGGCAGTGACCCATGTGCAATGCACGGTATACGAGAAGAACAAAACGGACATTATGAAGATGAAGAACATGGCGATCTGTAAGGCAAAAGATGATGGTATTGTCTATGAGGCGATCCATGTCACTTCAGACAGTAAAAAAAAAAAAAATTCCACAAATAATATTGTTATCAACGAGATTTTTATGGTTAATTAAAAATGGTTATCAACGAGAAAAAACGTTGTGAAAGATATGTAGCGAATGAATCTTACTTCGGTTTTTAGAACGTAATTGTTTTCAAATTTCCGAGACTTCTTGTCGGCGACTTTTCCACTCTCTATCTGTTTCATGTAAGTTAGCAACAGTGCTGATGCACCGATTGCACCAAGTATACACATGACAGGTGCGAGTACTAACATTAGACGTACCATGACTCCCTGTAAAAAAAATGTAAGAAATTTGTAAAGTTTAGTTCATGTAAAATAAATAATTAGAAATTTTTGATAGCTGTTAGATAGAAATACATACAGCAAAGTAGAGACTTGTAACTCCATAGAGTATGAGGAAGATATTGGAGTCTGTCAACTTAGAGAAACAAAAGTATAAACCAGCAGGGAAAAGGAATACAAGGATCTGTAGATCGAAATAGAATGAACTCCAGGAGGTTGGTTGATGCTCCGAAACAGATGCGATAATAGGAATGTGATTCTTCGCGTACGATGGATCCAGCAGAGAATAGAAGCGTCCAGTCCATGGAGATATTTTGCCTGTTTAAAAAAAATTGTATGAAAATAATCTAACACAAATATTCTAGTATAACAATCGAAAAGGAGTATTACCAGTCAATGTCAGTATAGTTCCAATAATGGCAGATGCTGTGAGCATTGATAAAATGAGTCCACGAAACAGTAATTCAAAATCACTTGGAGATAGTTTACTGCGAAGGTAGTCTACAAGTGTATGAATTTGGCACAAGCCAAAGACTCCAAATGCCTATTCAGAACACATAACATACTACATATTATAAGAATTTTGTAAAGTAATAGAGTGTTATAAGACTCTTGTATATTTTACCAGCATGTGTTCAGAACTTTGCACCGGTTGGAAGCCGACGAATGAAATTTGCATAGAGAGGATCGTTCCTATGCAATAAAGTACGTTATATGCAACATATATTCTGTGCGAAAAGCGTCCAGTAACCATGAGCGTCAGGACGTGCATAGGAATAAGATTGATTAGAAAGACGTATCCTCCCCAGGAAGAAACCATATAAAAATAAGCTAGTGCAGCGCATGTAGACCAAAAAATCGCGCCTGTTTTTACGGCCTTTATCCACATATAGTATGTAAACAGCATGCAGAAAATTGCTATGCCCTCGTTGTCATAAGAACCAGCTACCGATCTAGATATATAACCAGGAACAATGGCGATCATTGCTGCGGCAAGTAGTCCTGAAGCAGAATCCTGAAAATGATAACAATTTAGATTATGTTATATTATGAAAACTTATCTAGGTGTATAAAGATTCTGTAATCAAAGAAACTGATGATAATACCCTTAGTTCTTTCGTAAGATGATAAGTAACTATAGTAGTGAAACTAGAAAATAAAGGTGCAAGGAAAACGCAGACATTGCGTATATCGATGGTGATATTCAATAACCATGCTAAGTGGTACAGAGCCGCAGAAGTTATCATCAATCCGGGATATATAGTGCCTGAAAGTTTCATTTATTATACATATAATCAGGTGAAACAGATGTCGATTATCTTAAGTTTAAATAAAGAACACTACCTCCAATAATTCTGCCAAGAGGATACCAGACACGATCATCAAACCAATTATGAAATTTATAGAATCCTTCTTCAGCCAGGAACTTTGTTGTTCTATAGTTAAAATATGGATCAAACTCATGGATAACACTCTCGAATCTTAATACCGAGAATAACCGCGTTGCAAAAGCTGAAACATCAAAAATATTATGTATTTCTGCTACTAGCAAGACCAAGTCGAAATATGCTGAACAAAGTTGTTCAATCAGATAGTTAATTATGTTAGTAATATGTAATTATAGATCAGATTTTTGAGCATATATCATAAAAGCATATACTTACACAACACAGCTGCTAGGGATAATATAGTCAACTTCAAAAGTGTTTCTTGCTTTTCAGCTGATAAACGCAGACCCCGTGCCTTTGCAAGGATTGCCATGATGGATCTAAATGAAATTTAAGTTTGCCTGTAATGCAAACAATTTATTAGATAATTATACATGCACGGGATATAACATTCAGATTTTACCTAATTTAAGAAAAAAAAACTGTAAAATAAATGAATAGGCAATAAAAGTTTATATACATTCTATCTTTAGAAATACATCAATTGCTAAAATAAGCAAATACACATCTTGAAAATATTGATAATTGCAATATGGTATGTTATTTGAATTCTATATAAATACTATATATTTTACAAATAGCCAAACCCAAAGAATTCATATTTTAACATTTTGCCCAGTATGTAACAATTTGTTTAGATCAAAAAAATTATAATTGTTCCGTTCAATCACAAAAATATTATTAATATTTAAACATAATTTAATGATGTATATATAGTCATAGCTACAAAGTACCATATGTTTACTAATTCTATTAGATTGTTTGCTTTCAGAAAAATTTAACATGTGGCACTTATTTGATCATAGTATCGTTCAATTTCTGTGTTATAAGAGGTTGGTTTATAAAATATAAAAAAAATAACTTTAACTATAAGATACAAGTAGCATCTGCTAATCATGGACACATAATTCTGTGATAAACACAAAAGCAAACTTATCATAAAAGTGTAGTTTAGATAGTCACATGCTGCTCATCCAGAATTATCGTATTGCAGATGTCTAACCTTCAAATTCGGTTAAAATCTATGCCAATAAAAAGAGTATAAGATCGGTAAAAAAATTTAATTTTAAACTTCAAAAATATAAAGATATCAATTTGATTAGAATTACGTTATTATCTCATACGTAAATCACAACAATAGCGATAGTTAGATTTACTGTATTCCTGGCCTGACCACGTACACAAAATTACCGGCCGGCAAATTCGTCCAATTTCTAACGTACAGCACTGTATTAGAAGTGATCAAACAGTAGAGGATTAGAATGCCTTGTGAATCAAATAGTACTTACAAATTTGCGTAGTGGAAAAATTGGCAAAACAATAAGATTATTTAAATCATTAACTTAGAAATGTCACACCCCACTCCAAAGGAAAACCATGTAGGCAACTGTGACGTTTATGCCCTTAGAATCAGCAGCAACTTACAGATGAACTTTACAAGAAGTAAAATGTTTCATGCTTAAAGTTAGTTAAAGGGTGAGTTTCTATGGATGCAGAAATAACGTACTAAAGCGCCACATGTATCTTCTTTATCTCCATATATCTTCTGTATGTACATACAGGCCGTTTCAATCAGTTTATGAAAAGCCAAAGCGTATATAGGTGCAACAAGTTGTACAACGCCCCGTAAAGCTTTATTTACAACAATTATAATTAAACATGTGCTTTAATATAATATGTGATAAATGTATAACTAATTTTCATTCATGTAAAATTAATTTTTACAGTTATTCTTTTTATGTCTGTATTATCAATGACTATGAACATTATAAATACAAAATGGAGTGCGTGGTGGTAGAATAGCTGTTACTCATTAATTTCGAGTGCGTCAAGAAGGTCTAGATACTAGAAACATACAATGATAAAGGTAGTTGTTCATTTTATATTTAATTAGTTGAAAATGGATAAGTGCGAAAAAGACTAGAGAAAGGAAAGGGCCGATAAAAATGGTAGGTCCAAAAAGGACAGTATTGCGACTGTCTATGATGGTACAACTCATGACCATCCCGTGAGCAAAGAGGCAGCCATTTTTAAACTGCTCACCTGCTATAATAGAATAGAGAAGACATGGATGGTGAAAATTGCACCGAACAGTAATGTAACGGCACAAGAACGAATGGAGCGTGGCCAGCCGTAAAAGAGCAGGCGAGTTCGTGTCTGAACGCGAGGCTCGCTTCCAGTTGACGTTACTCCAGCGAAGGCACTGTACTCCCGTGAAATAGATGAAATGGTGAACTGTCAACATCGCCAAGAGATTGGAATATGATTTTCTGTGGTGTTCAGGCGGATATTAACGGTTCCTCGTTGTAAGGGTGCACAACGAAAAAATTGGATAACTGAGGAAGCATTGAATTCATCGGCTACGGCACACAGCGATGACGGTTTTAATATGCGAGAGGATAGCAGCAGCGCACGTAGAAACCGTGGATCACGAATGCTAAGTTTCGACAATAATGGCAGATAATGTACACAGAAAATCGCATAAGTTGTCGGATCGGAAGTTATCTAACCCGGTGCATCGTACAACCACGGAAACGATTCGGCTGGGCGAACCGGACAAATTGCACCATCCGGTCTCGTTGTCCGCGTCGAGCAACGCGACAACGAACAATCAGTGCAGGAAGAAGACGTCGTCCTTCCAGATTACTAGCGTTACGGTGGGCTGCCGGATGAGTAACGATGCTGGTGAAGATTCCAATGATGATCTTGATGAGTCCCACACTGAGGACAATTCAGTCGAGCACTCCAGGATCACTGACATTGACATTGAGACACCAAGTTATTCGGAGGACACGTTTTCCAAGGAGGATGTATTTTTCAATACGAGCAATGCTGCACTGGGTACTGCCCCGGTGATTCCCACAAGTTCCCAGTATGGCCTGGCAATTGTACCCTCTGAAGGGAGCAATGTCAGTAATTCGGTCAACGACAACAATATAAATACTCTTGACATCACCTCTGTCACTGACAACAATATTATCAACCTACTGTCGAGCAATACGAAGCAAGATGCAGACCTGCGTGAGGTGCATTCGCATGGCAGAAATGAACGTTTCAAGGTGGTCAAGATTGAGAGCACCGAACCTTTCAAGAGAGGACGCTGGACTTGCATGGATTACTTAGATCATACCTCTGTGAATCAGCCTACAGCCATTAGCACCCCTAAAGTCTCTGATCCAAACGAGGTGTGCATTTCGTATGGAGTGACTGATAGCGGGGTAGTCATACCAGACGCGCCTAAGCAGTCAGTAGTGTCCGACGACAAGGGCGTCAGTGTCGACGCTAACGGGCAAGTGTCCCATCAGGACGTTCACCCTTCAATGGGCGTAACAAACAATCCGACGACAGTTTCCAGTGCGAACTACGCGGTAAATAATTCAATTCCTCAGAGTGTACAGCATAATTCTGCGCAGGTACAGGCACAAGCGCAGGTTCAACCTCCTTCACAGATGCCCCAATACTTCCAGCCATCCTCACAGCAGCAACTGACCCCGCAACAGCAACAGCAGCAGCAGCAGCAACAACAACAACCTGGTGGACAGGGCTCGACGCTGCCCTCGAACCTACAACCTGCCCATCCCAACAATTTGGGACAGCCTCAGAGCATGCCTCAAGGCTCTATTCCTATTATTACACAGACTAATAATAACAATGTGACGCCTCAACAGAATATAACCCATCCCACAGAGGATACATACGTGACAGTCAGCTCGCAAAATCAGTCTTTGCCAGGTCAAAATGTTTGTCAACCGTCGGTGCAGCAGGCTTCGGCGCCAAACTCTCAGGCGCCGAATATTCTCGTCACTCAGCATCCACCACAACAACAGCAGCCCCAACAGCAGCAACAGCCACAGACCTTACCATCCCAGAAGCAGATGACCCAAGTGTCCGAGTCCATGACTGCCATGCAAGGGACGCAGGCTATCCAGAATATACACAAAGTTCCTCAATCAGGTGCGCAACAGACACCTTCGAATATTCACGGCCCGGGGGCCCCGGTACAAACTCAGGTGATGCCACCGGCTCAGATGCAACCCCAGACAACTGGTAGCAATGCTCAAGTGCAAATGGCCCAAGTATCGGCCAGCTGCCAGAACGTGGTGGGCGGAATACAGCAAGGAAGTATGACGTTTCATCAGTCCGACCCGGAGCAGGACTCCGTTTCGGGCATTATTGCAGCCACCGCTGCACAATCAGCGGATGCTGCCCTTCTCGAATCCCTTGCCGAAGTTACTCAGAGCGGTGATGACCACAATGCCCTCGAAGACAATGAAAGGTTTGTTCTACCCCTAACGTAACGTTATCCCAATGCTAATTGAGCCAGTTTGTCCTGGACAATGTCCTCTGTGACCTTGCGTACCATATAACAAGTTCCTATGTCCATTCAACTCGATACTTTCTACTGCACTGCCACTCGATAGGCTCAATTATCTCCTGAAGTGGTCCATCCGTCAAAGCGAATGTAAACATTCATAATATTTTTCCAAACATCTTCTTGAAGATTTCACTAGAAATTGTCTACAATGGCAACCAGCCAATAGAACTTCGATTCCTTGAGTCACTACCACGTACGACTATTAATATTAACGACAAGAGCCTAATTACCGCACAGACAAATTTTGATATGTAAAGCGTACAAGTCTCACGTAAAAATAGTACTCGTTAATGTAAAAAAGAAACGAAAAAATTGTAACGTATGAGAGAATGACATTAACGGAGACTCGGTCTAGGATGGAAGACGTATTCAGTATTACGCTTGAGACTGATGCCAGGCAACGCTATTGTTTTAATCAAGCGAAAGAACGCCGTTAATTATTTTCTAAATAATACATAAACGAATACGTTGCATATGATTTGTCAGAGTTAAACAATAATTGTATCGATAATATCCTTGACTGCAATCAATTGCCGTACGTACACAATTTTCATTTTCTTTGATTATTATACAACTGACTATCTCTATCTTTATAGACACAATACTTCTTTCTAAGCTAACAAAAGATAGCACGCATTCGCTTCATTCTTTCTTTCCATTTGCACTTACGTTAGTCCGATAGGAAACTGGCGATTCTTTCATCGATATTAAATCTTCGCTCGATAATTAATGTTTAATGAAAACTATGAATTATAGGCTGCTTGTGATTTTTGTTTCAGTATGTCCGGGACAAGTGCCGTAGCAATCGATAATAAAATCGAACAAGCGATGGTACGTATGTTATTTCAAATGGTATTTTTTCGCGTAAATTTCATTTACATTTTACTTTGTATAATTGATTATTATGGTTTGTTAAGCGTGAGTGCATTGCTGGATGGAGTATGACTTTTTTTAAGAGGAAATTGATTTGGACTTGTTTAGGACTTGGTGAAGAGTCATTTGATGTTTGCCGTACGGGAAGAGGTGGAAGTATTGAAAGAAAAGATAGCAGAACTGATGGACCGCATAAATCAGCTGGAGGCTGAGAATTCAATCCTTAAGGCGCACGCGACGCCGGAAACGTTGGCTCAGCTGAGCCCCCAGTCGTCGACAAAATTACCCCAAAACAATTCAGGAAGTGGTCAATAGGTAACCGTTGTACATAAGTTTCTATCAATACTTCGTCAAGTACATAATGGATAATATAATTATTGTATATAACTTTACGATTTTTAGAAATTTATAAATAATGAGATTTATTATATTATAAATATTAGCATTAGAGATTTTTTTTAAGTAAATTAAAGATAATAGATTATTTTTTACTATTTCAGTTTATTGTTTAGGAAATATATTTAATGCTGTAAATTCGATCTTTTCTTTCAAAATGGTGCGGCATTTTGGAAATGTATATTGTTACGACCCCGAGAGGAGGCAAGAATATTTGAGAGTGCATGACATGACGACTGTGCAGCCTAAGTAACAATGTTGATATTGTTTTATTATAGAATTGAGGTTCTGAGTATGTTAAAGAAAAAAAAAAAAGAATACCTAACGATACGAAGTAGGCAGCTAGCCAGCCATAGCTTATTTTACCTACTACCTACATTACGGAATTCGGCCAATTTTAAAGAAAACCAAAGCCATATATCATGCGATTGACACTGCGAGCGCAAATTTCTCATTGTAAAAAGAAAATACTCGTATTAAAGAGTATTACTGAGATTCAATATAATTTCATTCTAACAATTATCACTTGGCTTTTTTGTTTAATTCCGTCAATTTCCAGTTGAACTTAGAGATTCAAACTAGATTCTTGTACAACTTCGCCATTCTCAAAACTCATCGATTACTATTGTTTCTTTAAGGTGGTGCGTAACGTAAGCAGTAACAAAATCAGACAGCGCACGAGAACTTTCATTAACGGTATCGGTATTTTGAAAAACAAACTCAACATTGTCCTGCCAATATGTTTCAGATAAGCATAAGTATTTTGCTCTAAAATAACAAAAATTCATTATCTACATTTCACAATTGGAATAACGTTTTTCGTTTTGTTAGTTTCTAATGAACTATGATAATTCACGCCGTGCTTTATTCATTAGCTTACTTTTCTCCAATGTTAATACCCGCCCCTTAAAAGAGAAAAACGAAAAAAAAAAACATTGAAACTGTATTAATTGTTCTGTAACTAATCCATACCATCCATTGTTTTTCATGACCGATTAACCACTTTCTCGACATGACGTTCAATAAAAGATTCGTTTCTTTTACCTAATGTATACCTTATCCGTGATACCTCCTTTCATACGATTTAAATAGTTTAGACAATATTAATATAATATACGTCTGCCCTAAAATTTTTGAAACTCAATTTTTATCGCCAGTCAATGTCCGTTAATCGTCAATGGCAGCAACTCAATATAATCCAGAAACAGGAAGGAATTAATCACGTATACAAAAATGAGTATTCTTGTAACTCACAAGAGGATAAGACAAGTATATTTACAATACAATAATTTTTGAGAAAGTTTTATTGGGTCGCTATAAAGGCTAAATATGACACTTTAACATAAAACCTTATTACGATGGAGACCACTTCTCGATAATAGAAATCATAATTCGTAATTACACCTTATAAATTTATAAATGTTATAAATTTGCCTAGGAAGGAAAGGAAAGTAACAACATATAACTTTGTTTTTTTTTGTTTCTTATATCATTACGAATAATGCAACTTCCTTTTGGAGCTAATGCGTACGAACGTGGGCGGCTTCGGCGGCGGCGACGGCTCATTACGACTGCTGCCAACCGAATTCATACGAATCCAAAGTTCTTTGTCTTGATGGCAAGGAGTAACTTATGACGCAATACATGACGCGAGCTGTACAAGGGAACGTACAGACGTGAGATACAAGTATTCGCTGTTGGTAAATGAGCATCGTCGGCTGGTCGAATAGTCACACTGGGCATAGGTTGAAAACCATCTTCGCTAGCCGGGAGTGCAGGAGAACCAGTCCAGAAGTATACCTAAAATCAAAATAATAAAAACACAAAATGATTAGAAGAAAATATTCCATTGTTCATGACCAATTAATAGTCTTGACCGCGAACTACACCGTGTATAACATATACAAATAGAAACCTGACACAGTGAAGCCCGTCGAATCGTTAAACTCACCAAATCTTGTCGCTCTACGTGTGACATTTTCTCGACGATGGACCACAGCCACCGTTTGAATTTGACTAGCCGATCCGTCGATTCTCCGGATTCATCATTGAATGACGTGTACGATATTAGAACCGAAACGTTAATGTCGCCAACTCCGTTCAATAGGAGTCTCAAGTCTTCTGAAGTTAGACCATCCAATGCACCATCAGGGAGAACGTCGAAAACACCCTCACGCATTGCTTCCAAGGCCTTCTCCTGGACCTTTATCATGCGGACTTCTGCATACTTGCGAACGTAATCGTAAACGTTACAAGCTGTCACTTCCATATCACGACCATTGGGCACTAGTTCAATCGATCCACCTCCTTCTTCAGGGCACAGGTCAATACTACTCAGAAAAAAAGAATGTTAGTTACAGCTACTGTAGCAATATATCGACTATATAGATAGAGGATGGATCATTACAGTCTATCCTATATGTTCCTGTAATGAAAGTGTTTACCTGAAGGTAAGATCAAGTGTAGAGAACAAACTGTTGCTGTCCTTAGTCTCAGAATCGATCACCAATTGTCGGAGACTCTCATAGATCACAGAATCGAAGAAGGCAAGATCGTGGAAGCGTATCGGCCTCCCCAGGATGTACTTGATCACGTGCCGGTTCAAGAATATTGGGCACAATTCATTTTGCAGGAGACAAAGGCCTATCAGTCTGTTGTACAGAATAAATTATATGCTTGAGGAATTAATTCTGCAAGACGCTCGATGAATACAAAATATGAGTCACGTACCTGCCCACATTTCTGAATGCATTTAGACGCTCGTAACTGGCTCTTCCTTGTCGTGGCGTATAAAATCCTCTTTTACCTGGGGAGTAGAACAGAGGTGCATTGTCTTCGGTATCGTCCAGGATGCTGTTCTCCATTTTCTTTTTGTTAGCACCGCAACGTTCGGTTAGACTAAACACGTCCAGGTCGAGTAGTGCCTCGCTTGCCAAATCCTGATTGCGATTATGGATTAATTCAAATGCCTCCTCGACCTTCTGTCGAAGTGCATCCTCTGAAGCCAGCAGCATCAGCAATTGTGCCGGTGGCAGTTCTAACAACATTCCTGTTATTTTTTCAGCCAGTGTGGATCGCAAAGCATGTACCTGGTTAAAGAGTATTATCCAATTTAATTACATAACCCTCATGTGGTAAAGATTGTCGATTGTAGAATTTGATGTATAAGGAAATTCGCAGTAAGAATTTGTGCCCGTACCTTGGGATAGAGTCTGTTGCCAAGTTGTTCCTGCTGCATTGTTAAATGATCGTTACTAGGATGACTGACTGGTAATGGATGAGCACTTGATGATGAACTACCGGGACCTGATCCACTAGCACCTTCCACAGAGACAGTAGGATGGAAGGAGCGAGCTTCGAGAGAAAGGGCTCTGCGTGTTTCTCGACATTTTCCAGAAGATCGTGGATTCTGTAAATATAAATACGAAGGTGCGATACTATTCTCTTTTTTATATCGATGACATAATTTAATATCTTTTAGAAATTACCTGTCGACGAAGGTCACGATCACGATCTCTACTTTTCAATTTTTGTAATACGTTATATTGCGTGTACTTAGATCCGACCTGCGCCGCTTCCAGATTCGGAAGTTTTTCATTTGCTAATAAAGCCTGCGAATGACCAGAGAATATGTTATTCGTTTCACGTAATAATATATTGGCATAATATTGAAGAATGCTTTCTTTCTTGTACAAACCTCTGCAATCGCCGTATAAAAACTTCTAGTTACACCAGATCCTTCGCCTGGTTCATCTTTGAATGTCACTTTTATTCTATTCACTGCCAATGGCGGTGTGTTAGAAGCTCTCCTATTGTAGAGGTTGTACTGTGTATTTAATTCCTTCATCGTCTGCACTAGCAATTGCGTCCTATCGCGTTCAACCTAATTATACATTAAAAATGTAGTTTATTAAGTAAATCCTTATTTTACTATATACTGTATAAATACCTTAGATAAGGTAATGTCCTTTTGTTGTGAGTTTCTCAACTTCTCCATGTCCCTGCGGAATTTAACTTCCTTAACTGGAAAACCACCCAGCTCAGAGACCACAGATCCAGCTTCCAGCCCAACATCCTCCATAAAAACTCGACCGAATAGATCAAGGGAAAGTCTCCAACGTCCCAATAAGATATTATGAGATATATTCGGCCCGATTGATGACACAGCTCTGGCAGATTCTACAGGACTTGTCTCGACGGTTTCGTGTGCTGATATTTCATGGCTCGAAGCAGCAGGGTCCACTTCCTCAGATACATTCTGTGCCTCCACCGTAGGCACAACCAATACTTCAGGAGCTCCAACTTTATTTACACTTGGTTCCTGTTCAGATAACATCAATGAGTATTTGACAAATAAAAATCATTGATGAATTTTGAGATTTATCATTTACCGATACTGTTCCTGCTCTGACGATGACACTTCTGCCATTTTTACAAATATCCTTGCCCTTAGCAGTACCTGCATCATTCTGACTATTGGGTGATACAATGATAGGAGCTCTGTCCACTTGCTCAGTTATCATAGGCTGCTGATTGTCAGTCGTTTGATTAAACGATTTTGGTTTCTCCTATAAAAATAATATCTTCACATAATCTCCGTACTATATTAAATGTGAAAATGAAATAATGACTCGAAACACTTACCATGCATTTACTAGGTCCAGGTTCATTGGAGCAAACTGAGCTTCGTCTATTATCCGAGGATCCACTAGGACCAGGACCCTGTACAACCTGACTGAAAGTTGGCGTTACCGAAGGGTTCTGATTGTCGGTGTTACGCACTGATAGTCCTAACCATGTTGGTAAACCTTCCAAAGGATTTTGATTTGGACCAGTGGTACCAGATGTTGCTGTAGGTTGTCTTGGAACGCCAAAAAGGTCTTCACGCCTCGAGTGCGGCTGCAATAAATGCGGCTGATCAGCTAGCGGTAACGCTTCACTCATGACAGTGTCAAAGGGATCGAGTGGCGGGCAACCGAGGCACAAGGTGGAATCCGATCTTTGTAAGAAAGGATGCTTCCTTCCTTTTGCTGTGGTATTATTGTTGTTGCCTGTACCACATATGGGCACTTGAAGCAGGTCCGGATAATCTACTGAATCAGTTTCCATCGCTGTTGTCGCTGGTAAATTGTCTTCCTCGCCTTCCTCATTATCATTTTCATCCTGCGTATAAGAAAGTTAATGTAAAAACTTCGTACAACTGTCACCATTTAGATGCATTATGCAATTCTTTTAAAGGATCTAGCTATACTAACTTGATCGTTCCAGGTTGAGTAGGTTGAAGACTCTTTTTGGGCATCCCTTTCCTCGGATAGCGAACGCATGTAGTAGACCAAAGCATCAAATACATAAGCTACGTGTCGCAGCGCTGACACATCCAAAACAGGTAAGCTGTCCCTATGCTCTCCATTATGGGCACGCATCAAGGACAAGCAATAAGATAAAAATTCGCGTCTTGCCGAGTTTGCGTCTCCACCTAAAAAGTGAAAATTTGCTACTGCTTTTTTTGCATTTGCATTCTCGCGTAACACTAATAAAACATATACGGTAATGGCAATATACGCACAATAGTTGCGAGTACAATTTCAAAAAAAAAAAACTTGTACAATTTAATAAAAAATTAATAAAGTCGAATATCCGAACATAATGAACAATTGCTTCATCGAGCAATTTTGCAAAGTGTACACGAATTATCTTCCTATATTATAACCAAATGATATTTCAAACAATGGGATCCGTTTGAAATATTTATATAATAAAAATCATTTTCATCTAACTAAACCAGCATAAAAGCTGACGATAAGAGTGATTAGAGATTATTTGAAGGATAAACCAATTTTAGAGAACAGATATGAACTTGAAAAATCATTAAAGGCCTTAAAAGTATGTCTAGTAAATAATCACACTCTAATTTCTAATGTACATGTAGCATCGCGTAATAACTAAAGTGAACTGGCCAGAAGTATTTAAATAAATCCATTATATCTCAGACCCTAAATAGGTTTCCTTGAAATATCACTACCAATCGCTCATTCTATTCCAATTTAGATATAAGTATTGACAATTAGATATCTATTGAATTATTAGATACAACCCTCCCAATAACGATTATAGAGATGGTATAAAATTATGAAGATAGTTTGTGTACACTCAATAGTGCAAACCTTCGCGATCCCTATTGTTCCTAGGAGGTTCGCCAACGCCTGTAAAACCAACGGTGAGTCGTGTTGAACCTTGAGTGGTGGAGATATTGGAGGTTGTAGTGATACCACTGCGTTGATTCCGACCTGTATTTCCTTGCAACGTAAGCGAAAGAGCAGCTGAATTAAGTAATCCTGTAAAGTTGCCTCCGGAGAGCGAGGGTGCGTTGTTTAATGGATGTTCAGGATGAGTTGGATCAGCGCTGCGCGTTAACGAAACTCCGAATCTTAATTGTGCTTCTGTGGCATCCATTACAGTCAGCAACCAATCCCATGTTGGTTTAAGATGACCTTCCAGATACATCTGTCAAAGTGGGAAGATAATTTAATTTTAACAAAGACCATAATGGTCCATATGGAATGATTGATAAGTAATTTCTAATGATTAATTAACTACTGATAATTATGTTAATCTACGTGTACTTACTTGTAAGGTGGTGGCATCCTGATACGTAATCTCTATAAGTCGTGGCAGAGCTGGTGCCAGGGTTTTGTAATCTTGCATCATTGTGAGGAGATCGGCTATTTGCCTAATGACAATTCCAAATGCTCGTGCCAAACAACTGGCTGTTGTTCCCATGGTAATTGGTTCCTGGGCAGCTGCCACGGCAGAAGTAGCGGTCGAACGTCTTAGAGAGGAAGGATCTATGAATACTAAGTTGTTGCTACTGGCCATTCTTAGGCCTGCAGTGCGAGTGCTTGATTCTCGATTTCGTATAGCCCATTGCATCGAAACAGGGGCGAGATTGTTACGATGAGAATGACTGGTAGAACCGCTGAAACGAATTATTACAAATCTATTTACCCTCACTGCCTGATCTAATACGTAAAGACGCACAACACTTAAATAGTATTGTTCATACTCTTAGTTATTATGCTAATAAAATGATAATCATACCGTAAAAGAAACTAATTCGCAAGTATTTCCTATCACTAAGGAATCTTTTAATACTTCATACTACCTTAATTAAGAGACACAAATTTTAAAATAACAAAACTTCAAGATACCTTCTGCGTTCAAGTTGTTCATCGGCAATTTGGAACTCGTCATTGTCCTGTTCATCGGTTTCACCAGCCTCGCTCTCATCATCTTCTTGCTGACTGGACTCTCCGGACTCATCTTCAGGGAACAGAAGAATAGATCCCATACCGCCGTCGGATCCTGCCGTTGCTCCAGTCTGCACACTACGTTGAGCGGATGCTGCATCCTGATTGCTGTGATTGTCATCCGAATCAGACTCTGTTTCTGGTTCTGCTAGAAGGTCTAACTCTGTATCTGATTCGCCGTCTCCAGTTTGTTCTTCACCGACGCCTCCAGCATTGCTATCTACTTCTCCAAGAGGTTGTCCAGCTACAGCACCAAGAACTCCTGACTCTTCATGCTCGCTTATGTCCCCGTCCATGTCCATTGGAACTTCTATAAATTCGAAAGTCAAAATGAAGGTAAAAATAGTTCTTTCTGTAAATTGTAAAAGGTTATTTTATATTCAAATTACCTTCACCACCCTCTGCTTCATCTATAGCAGATACATCTCTAGCAATTGTAATATTATTATTGCCCTGCTGAGTTTGCAAAGCAGCATCCAAAATTTGGGAACTGACGCCACTATGTGGAATTAAAGGTTCTATCGAGAAAAGTTCTTCAGACCCGTTTATGACTTCAATGGTTGAGCTAGTTAATGTGAAAGGAGCAGTTGGACGAGCAACGCCCAATCGTACAGGAGCTATTAAGGAATCAGCTGTTTCGCACAATTCTTCTACAGCTAATTTAATCAGTGCTTGGAACACACGACGACACTTCATCAGCGGCTGTGAAGATTGACTGACGCTGAAAAAAATATATATTCGTTCACCACCTTTCACCACCGAACTCTTTAAATAAAACTAATCAAAGAATCAGTATACACACCCTCTTCGCTTTGTTGTGTTTGGCGCCATTTCTACAGTGAATATAACAAATATTCTTGCAACGGATCTTACAAACCGACGTGCGACATGATTTGCTTCCTCTTGGCGACCTGGTACCGATTCATTTTGCAATTCTCTTATAAGTGTTGTGAGTAACGTGTCTAGCATCTGTAGATTATACAACAATTTTATTATAATTGACCACTAGCTAACTGATTTGATAAATAATTTTTCGAGCAAAAAAATTACCTCTGCGCTGCACTTCACTAACAAAGTGTGAGTGAACTTGTCTAGCAGAGCGGTACCACTTTGTCTACAAGACTGTCCTTGATCTCCAAACAGTTGATCATTCGAATTCTCCGAGACACCGGACATTATCATACATTGCACGGCTGGCCAGTCATTCAAAAGTCTTTCTAAAGCTCTTCGGCTGAATCGTGGTGGCTCCAGATCGTGATCCGGCATGTCTAAATCAGCACCCAAACCTGAGAGGAACACTATATGGAAGGTACATTTTTTTGGGCAACAAAAGCACAGCTTATTCCTTTCATTTCGTATCACCGAAGGACCGTTTCATAGCTGCCTTCCTTCGTAATAATATTACATAGTCTTAAGAAGATACTGATTTTCTTGTGAAAGGAATAATAAATAACTTTGCTTTTGGCCACTTACATACTAAATAATACGAGTATCCACAGGAGCCACATAGAGCCTAATTTAATATTAAGAAATAAATTCTCTGTAATGTTTAGCAAAACTAAAATACTTACCATCGGACGACGGAGTCTTGCGACTGGCGGAAGTCGAACGCTGTCGTGGTGCTGACCGGAACTGTCGTTGTTCTACTGATTGTCTTCCTACAGTTTGTACGAGGAACAGCAATATACTCTCACCCCTGTGAATATTAATGAAATGATCACTCATAGCTTATTGCATGTCTAACACATTGCAAATCCAGTATACTTACCGAGAATTAATTTTTGTAGCAAGATCAGTATTAGTAACAAGACGACACAGAAGATCGTAACGAGCACCTTGATGTCCAGCAATGAGAGCACGACACTTGCATTTCTCCCAGCAATCGCAATAAGCTGTCGGTGAAGTTTTTTTAAGCTTACAATCGTGTCCCCTGTGACAGACTCTTGCACATTCGGTGCAGCAGCATAAAGATCCTGTTAGACCACAGGTTCTACATTCGAAGATGTCCTGGTTTATGTGTTCAGCACCTGTCCAAGTGAAGCTGCAGGTATCATTGCAGCAGGTCACAAACAATGGTGATAAATCAGGACTCGCGTCAGACGGAAGGATCATAGCTGAACAATCCTTTCCATCTCTTCCAACTCGTTGAATAGTATCCAATAGAATGAGAGCAGCATGATATGCTCTTACAGAAACAGCGAGCATTAATGGTGTCTGACCTTGTGCATCTCTGTGAAATAGAATTGATTCCACGTTAATGAATTTAAAAAATAAAGTCTTACGAATTGCACAAGTAAAAAAAAATACTATATATTTTGTACCTCGCAACTAATAAATCCTTGAGGTGTGGTGCTAATACGGGATTTTCACACATGTACTTCAGTATCATTAAAGCATTGTTTCGTCTCTCAACTGAATCGACGATATAAGTATTATTTGACGCAGATCCTACACCTGAAATAAATATGACGGACACGTAAGTACTTTTCTAGAATAGTAAAAAGTATCAATCACAAACAAAAATAATTGTTACCAGTCTTATTCATCATAGAAATACTAGCTGCACCTATACTCAAAAGACTGTCTTCCTCTCCAGATGTATTGTCAAATGCCTCTGCAGACCAACTTAATGTTGGAATAGGTTCTTCAATAGGAGTAGAATTACCATCGACAGCATTAGTTACTAGTTCACGTTCAATCCCTTTATATTTGAAAATTATAATATTACAGAAAATAACGTAATCAGATTAATTTAACAAAATTCTTTAAATTCATACCTTGTTCGTTTTCTTTGTTCGATGTTGGAGAACACATATTGACGCATGCGTGAAGAATGTTGCGATTTCCGTCACAACGCTCTGTTAAAATAGTTTGAATCTGCACTGCAGTACCTTCTGTAAATACAATAATTAGCAATTAAAAGTTGTTAATTTAATTGGCGAATCGGTGGAACTTTTCTTTTATGACGGTTTTACTTACTTGGATCTTGTTCCAGATTCACAAAGACTTGTTTAACTCCATCGTAATCACATCTAAGTATACGAGGCATCAATAACAAGTTATCAAATACTAACGCTATGACAGCTACTTGGTTTTTTAGATTTGTCGAATTAGTGCAACTTGGAATTGGAATGGTTGAAGCTCCGATACATAATATTGGCACAAGATCGATCCAATTCGGATCACGAATCGCCTCTGCACAATCCTTGGCGATGGGATAGATAGTGTTATTACCATCGCGAAGAATCATAGAACATTCGTTATTCTGAAAAGTAATAAATGCTGTTACTTTATTCAAAACACAAATGAGATTGAAACAAAAAAAGAGAATTTTATTTACCTCGCCAGCACTCGTGAGACTAATATTCTGAGGTTGCAGCCCCAAGAAAGATGATATTTCTGATGGAATATAACAATCTTGAACGTACCGACCAGTACTCAAATTGTAAACCACGTAGCTCAATTTATTTCCATTTTTCAATATAGCATGAATACCTGTAAATTAAGAAGAGTGTAAGAAATTTAATATAAGAAGTTTAGTGATGCGATTTCTGTTTGAATAATAAATTGGACACATGTTATACCTTGACCATCGGTAGAGATAGTCAACAAACTCTCATTGGAACCCTCTAGGATATTGACCCTTCTGGGTGTTCTTTGGAAACAATCTGGTGCTCGAGAGTTCAGTGGAGACTTAATCACCTAAAAGTAAAGAAAAAAAAAAAGTCATTTTATATACAGAAACTGTACTAAGAGATTCATGATGATAGAAGTAGAGCACATTATACAATATTTTACCTGCAATTCATCTTTACGCAAGAGTCGACAGTCAGCAAGTAATTTAATCAATTCTTCGGCAGTCAAATCCTTGAAGTCTGAACTACTGAAATCTTTCTCTTTAGTTTCCTTCTCCTTTTCCTTTGAATCCTTCGAAAAGAATTTCACAGCAACATAGCAGCCATCGACCTTAATAACTTTTCCTATAAAATAATATAGCCAATGAAACATAAGCAATCTGATGGAATGAAAGAGAAAAAAATTTGATGCATCTAGAATATTACCAATAGGTACAGTTTTAACGTCCTCGACGAAAACGACATCTTTTAATTGCCAATCTTCTTCGTCCTTTCTCTCAGATTCACCTTCACTTCTAGGAGTCATACGTTTTTGTCGCTCTGAAAGGGGTATTGCTTTATAAAAATTAAATGTGCAAATCAACCATCAAAAAATATCTACCTGAAAATCCTACGACTAATTAATAAACAGCAAAAAAAAAATTTAAGACATACTGTGACTAGTTGTAATGCTGCCAGTATCACTGCAAGTGCTCGAAGCAGGTGAAGGTGGTGGAGGCATATCAAGTCGATCAGCAGTTTCCTTATGATTTGTTTTACTAGTACTGCCTGTGTTGCCATTTCCATTAGTCTCTCTCTTCTCGGGAGGTGTAGTAGGCAACAAAGTACCAGCAGGTAAAATTTTAAAACGACAAACAGCATCCAAGTTCCAGGCCGCTGATAACAGTTGCCCAACCTTAGGAACTCCATTAGCAATTGTGAAACCTAATAAAAAAAGTGGAATATCGTTAATCAATAAATTAAATATAATTTATGCAAACAGTTTTATATGCATCAATTATATTAAATAAAAGTAACTTGATTTTGAACAAATGTAAAACTCTGCTGATATTTTAATCACGTTTGCACATATGATGGTTTCGTAACAGTGATAATTCATAAGCAATTGTAGATAGCTGAATATTTACCAATAGCTCCCGGTTGATAGATAGGACTATTCTTCATACAAACGTGCCTGCCGTAACTGATATCTGTCGATAATACAGTTGACGGCCTGTGTTTGCGCGATTTAGCCTTGTACTTTTCCCATAACTTCTTTCGCTGGGCAAACGGCAAAACTCCCCTATGAATCAAACAACACATTAGACAATAAAACACTGTATTGTCTGAATTTAAAGATAAAAATTGTTGATAAAAATGAATTAGAAAACTAACCACCAATAGAGCGCCCCACTCTCCAGTCTAGCAACAGTGTACAGAGCACAGGTGTGAAGAGAGATAATTTTATCTAAAGTGAATTCAGTAAATGCTTGTGCCGGATGTTCTAGACGGGAAGCTACATGCCCGAGGAGTTCGTCAAGCCATGTTGCTACTTTTCCACTCTCTGTACTGACAGAACAGCGAATTGCAGTGGCGGATATATTTACGATTTTCTCACCCATCAAAGCCAACGGGATACTTTTTGGATGGTGCACATTCGGATTCTAATATAAAAGATATAATGTATAAAAATCTTCTGCAGTTTATTAATAAATCTCAAGATACCAAGAAGGTGTATTATTATAGAATGATGTACCTCAGGATGTTTGTATGGTTCAGGATCGGCCCATCTCCACTGGTATAATTGGCCAGTTACAGAAACGGCAATTAATTCGCTATAAAGGGCAGCAATTTGTACAAAGCGAGGTGCAGGTTCTCCACTACGTTCGTGCCACCATTCCAATTCCTCTGATATCCATAAAGGGCTTTGAGACACCAGTTCCTTTTTTTTATTATCTTAAACATAAGAGGAAGATTAGGAAGTGCTCTTAGCTCTTAAACATCGATAGACAGCTGACCCTTATCAAAGCATTTAAATCTGATTCGACCAGAGGATCAACTTCTTTCTATGGGTAAGTTTTCATATCAATAATTTATTTACCAGGATCTTTCTCCCATGAATCCTTCAGGGCTGTTTCTAACCATCTACGTGGACCGTAATACTGACGATCCCTCCATCTGCTAAAACTATCTCGGTCTCTTTCGCGTTCTGCCGGTCTCTCGCCATCTCTATCATTTCCAAGTCTTCGTGATGAACTACCACGGCTATGAAGAATATATCATTGAAGTATACTGGTGTATTTTTTAATTTTTTATTTGTACTTACCTTCTCATGCCTGCGTAACCGAACATGTCTTCAGAAAACATAGAATCAGCATCAATGATGACTGAGTGCTCATTGCTGAAGCCACCATCGAGTAACGATATAAGATCTTCGGGTACGTAACTGTCAGCAGCATCTTCTGCGTCGTCACCTTCCTCGTCATCCCGTGACAGAAGATTATTCACGGCCAAGTTAACGTCCAGATTCGTACGCTATAGAAACAATTGATGACAAATAAAACTTATTGGATAGTGCCTATAATGATTTACAAGTGCATGTTGCATCTTATCAAAAAGGTAACCACTGGCGGTCACAGATTAACTATTGCTGTTTTCATAAGAATAAAGTCTGAAATGTGAGAATGTGACATTTTTACGAATTTGACAAACCTGTAGCTCCCTAATGATCAGATTGCGACTCTTTCCTTGTAAGACTACTTGAGCCTGAGAAATCAAATCCTCTGGAACGAACGGAGCCGGTACGGAAACTATAGGTCGAGAGCTGCTTCCACCACCTCCGCTCATTATTACACCAGGTGGTCCAATTCGACCACCGCCTCCTCCACCACCTCCACTTCCACCGCCCCGAATTGCAGAACTGCTACGCATAATTCGAGCACGAGATCTGATACCTGCACGTCCGCCTCCGCCGCTACCGCCACTTCCGCTTGGTGCAGAACTTGAATTTCCAACGTGGCTCTTACTGGTACTGATGTAAATAAAAATTAACTTATTATAATACACTGCTCTTTGAGAGATTGAAACAAGATAGACAATGATCCTTAATGAATTCTATGCTTACTTTCGGTTGGGTTCATTTTTGGTTAGGTCTAATCTGTCTGATAGGACTGTAAAGGCAAGTCGGCAGATTCTGTTGTCTTCCATAAGAAGAGCAATGTGAGTTGGCCCTACTACGATACGTTTAACGGCGACTTTTTGGCCGCTAAGCGCTGGTGGAGTCATAAATCCATATCTGTTAATTTTCTCTGCAACCTCTTTCAATCTGTAAAGTAATACAGATACTGTTTGATAGAAATCATAGGAAGGATGAAAAATGATTAAAAAAGTATACAGAGTCAAAAAGTCCTTTTACTATAGCGACAGTTTTTTCAAATTAATATTACTTACTTCTTTTTTAACAGAAGAAAACATAGAACAATATTAATTACAATTGAAGAAATAAATTAATAATACATTTACATACAAAAATTCATATTTTTTGCAATGCATACATTAGTTTTCAAAAATTACATTTTCAGCGTGTATAATAATAAACTATAGAACAAAATGTATTTTTAGTATCGTTCTGAATATTCTATAAAATGACATTTATAATATGTATCTTATAGGTTAGTATATGGTATTTTCTTTAACAAGAGTAAAACAACAAAACATAGTTACTTTTATCCTTTTCACTAATTGGTAAAAAACCACTCGAATAAATGAATCGTATCTATAAGACTATATGTACGTAAGCTTGTAAGTATAAGCTGACACAGTGTCTACCATGCTGCCAATGTATCTGAGAAATATGCAATGAAAGCATAATACTATCAACATCTACAAAAAAAGATAGATATACTGTATTACTCATATAACACCTATCTTAATCATCAAAGAAATTCAAAATAATTGACTTTTAAATCACATATTAATTTACAACGCACATAATGAATGCATCAAAAATATATCATACATAAGAAAGTTCTAGATCACTGAATCAAAATTATTACTAATGCCTATGATGCGGTAACTTCATTTTATGGAATCAATAAATCGTTAGTAATATATTTTTGGTTTGCAAATTGAATGAAAAAAGTATATGAAAAATAATGCAAAAGAGAAACATCATAATGAAACAATAAAAGTAATATTAGAATGGAGATTATTGTGCCAAAATCCTAATGATATGTAGAGGGAACTCCATGACTAAAGCAAAACACAAATCATCCATTACAGGACACAACAGTATCAACCAAATGTGATTCATAAAGTAATCATCAATTATAATACAAAGAAAGAATCGTGAAGAAAAAGTAAAATTATTTATAGTAAACGATAGTTCTAGAAACGTGTCCATCTAGGCGTTAGAACTCCTGCGTGCATTACTCAACAGGGATGCAATTATCTGACAGCAATCATGTACGTCACTATATCGAGGGGATGAATTAATGCAGAATGAAGGAAAAAATACGAGATCTTGAATAAGTTGATAAATAAAAGAAGGTACAGTGCTAATGTACGAAACAAGAAAGCCGACACGGAGCCACGTAAGATTGAAGAATCGAAGCGTTCAGTACGGCGCAAAGGACAGGCATGCGAAACGATGCGTTAATGCGAAATCAAGAGGCCACGAAGTTTTTCTCACCTATCATTAAGCTGATCATCGGTTCCCGGTAATGGATGAACCACAAAGTGTATCGAAGACATGATGTCTTCGTTTTACACTCTCGCACGGCTTTAGGATTTCTTTTAATGCTCCTTTACACAGAATTTCACTATATCAGCGGAACGATATGCAGCCATGTTTCGGGAGAAACAACCAGTTACGTGTTCTCGAAAGCAAACATGGCGAGTCGATTAAGGGTTCATAAAAGCGATGTAAAATTTTCACCTCAACGGAAAGTCATAGACGATGTAATAATGTGAAAAGAAACCTTAACAAAATTCAATAACGCTTTGTTTATGTCCAACATGCGAGTCTATACCCATGTAAAAGTATGCAAAAGCATTTGCAATTAATAAAATTACAAATTAAACACAACGAAAACCATTTGCATTGTGATGTTATAGCCACAATATTATTAGTTCAAATTATTTACAAGTACCACAATTCAATTTCTCCTAATATAATTATAATTTTAAAAAATGTTCAAGTATAAAATAAAGTATAGCTATGTTCAGGTAGTGTCAGTTCTGTTAATTTCTTTTAATTAAAATTATTACACAATCCCTGACACTCAAATATATTCATGTTGTTTAAATAATCGGATCGATATTTGAACTGATAAAAAAATATAATCATACCAAATATTATAAATACAATGTTTCTCAGTCGGTATATTCGTGCAGATCATTTGTGTCTAATGATACTTGGTTCACGTGTGAACGTCCGCTTGCAGTACATTGCATGGCTGTAGACTGTAGCTCCTTGGCTGTTCGGGACCGTGCTCGCACGTTTGCCACTGGCCTTTATTAATTAGTAAGAAATATAAAATTCAGGTTTGAGGCAGATCGTGCACCAGGAAACGTGAGGCGTGAAGAGGATTCATCAAATACGTAAAGAAGATACTCCATTCTCATTCGACTGCCTCATCGTCTCTGCACGGTCAGGTAAGCGAGCGGGAACCTCGCACACGTTTAGCCTGGAGATTATTTTCGGAGAAATCCTGGCGGCCAGAGTTATACTAGTTTTGAGATCATTTTCATTATTTTAATGAACATGCTGTCATCCTCGTGGGTTATAGCTTTGCGCTGCTTACACGAACATTCAAAATGAACTTTTTGGTACCAGATGTTCAGATATTGGAATCATTTCATATTGGTATTTCGGTCGCTGTATTTTTCTATGTCAGAAGGAAAGTCTCATCAAGAGAGAATAGAAAGGATGATGTCGATAGCATTGTACGTTTATGGCGTATAGATTCATTATTAGATGACTTAAATTAACAAAAATTCATGATTTTTCAGTATGTAAAGTTATTGATAAATATTTCGCGCCGAATTATTTATGGGCAAAGGAAAAGAAATGTAAATAAACTTGAAAACCTATTTCTTCTTCAAATTTATACAATATTTATGCACAAGTTATTGACTGATTATTTTTTAAATATACTTCACTTTACTCTTGTCACATACATATACACTGTTTCCCTTTGTAGTTAGTTGTGTCAACTGAAATATTAATTTTTTAATTTCATAAATTGTCAACACTTATTTACAATGGGTTTAGAAAAGAATTGGGAATAACTGCAGGAAAGAGCACAAGAAACTATATTATGTTCAAGAGCGATCTTGATCAAAAGATTATCTCTTTGTGGAATTAATAAAAATTGAAAGTTAGCTACAATGTGATATGGATAAGGTACTGATTTTATTTTATTGTATCACAGTAGGGAATATTATGTATGGTAACATTTTTATTGATATCCAAAACATTTTGGATTTTACTCTTAATATTGAAAAGTTAAAAAACTTGATGTGCACTATATTTTATATATCGGAAATGTACAATAAGGCACAGTATGTAATTAATTTATTGGTAGGATGCATTGTATCATTCCAAAGCAAGAAAGGATGATCATTCATCTATGCAAACTCTGATGCAGAGTAGAGCATCCGATAGGGTAAGCACAAAATTTATTTCATAGAGCTATGTACAATGTTTTGTGTTCAAGGAGAACCCTTTGAAGGGAAAACACCATTTTACTCCAATGGAACATAAAGTAGTATGGCATTTCATCAAACCACATACATACAACATAATATTTATAATTGATCTTTCTTTCTTTCCACAGAATGGCACGAGGACAGCAGAAAATCCAGTCACAGGCCAAAGCAGCTGAGAAGGCTGCAAAAGTAAAGAAGCAACAGGGTCATAGTGCCAATGACCAAAAGAAAGCTGCACAGAAAGCCCTTGTTCATGTCTGTGCAGTATGCAAGGTTTGTAATAAATCTTATCAGAATGTTCTATCTTCATCGTATCGTCAACGAGACAGTACTCTTATCTGCGCCATATATGTCTAACAATAATTTACCATATCTCCTTACAAGATAATATTCAAATAGATAATTTCTAAAATTACATACTCATATTATTATGTAGGCACAGATGCCAGATCCAAAAACCTACAAACAACACTTTGAAAACAAACATCCGAAGAATGACCTGCCGGATGACCTAAAAAATATATGAGGGTAGAGTCCTTTACACTCTTGTGGATAGGTGGAGAAGAGGATACAAAAGGAGACAAGAACGCCAGTTTGTGCAACTAACTCACGACGTGATATAGTTTAAGATTCATCTAATAATTGATTAACTTCAAACAGAGAAATAAATTACACTCCGTTGCTGTGTTATCAAGGGACCTCAGCACACGGAGTAAATTTTATGCACAATCCCATTAAGTCGTAAAACCGGTGGTTTAACTGAATTCAAAATCAAATAAAAGCAAGTGACTCCAGAGTAAAAGCATTTTTTGAAAAGAGTCCGAAACACACACGGAATTGCGCTTAGCTGTAAATAATTGGCAAAGTCTGTACCATGGTTGTAAAACGTTACAGATAAACAGTGTATGACCGGATTTTGCATACGTATACGCTCAGCTAAATAGATTCGTGTGCAATCTAAAATAAGGCTATGAAAAGGAATAGGAAAGTATTATTGACAGGACTCTTTTTCGACGAAGATGCTTTATTTTATACAATCGATTGCTTCTCTTTCACGTAATTTATCGAAGATCTTTTGCCCAAGTTTATACATTTTCCTTTCTGTAAAGCAATGGATTCTATAAAGCATTTACTCTTTAGGTCATCAAATCACCTGTCTATCATTCAAGAAAGTAACTGCAATCAATGGGTAATTCTTAATATATTGTGTAGCTTATGAAAAGGTTAGAAAAATAATATTCCTCGTTAAGTATCATATGAAAATATGTAAATGACGACTGGAAAATAACTGCCATTGTCCGGTCTGTCTGTGATCGTTCTTTTTGAAAGTCTTTTACTTAATTTTACATTTTAGTCAGGCCTGAAATACAATATTTAATTATTTTTTGTGAAATATCATCCGTCTACCCTCAACAGATGATTCTGATTAACTCAATCTGTTAAACTCCATTAGCGTTGTGACTATTAAAATAGTAATGAAGCCTAAGACAATTTATACGTATTAGTTATTCAATTTTGATGGCTATCCGAATCTAACTCATAACTTGCGGTACTTAATTTACCTGCGAGATTGATCAAAAATGTAATTAATTTCCTTAATCGTACTTGAGTTAATACTGTGATGACTAACGGTCATTCTAATTCCAAGTAAATTACCCTGCTGATCTTCATGAACTGAGGAATGAGTGCCAAAAATAATGAACAGTATTTTATATCAAGTATGATTTTGGAAACCATTAAAGTCGATCGTATGGTGTTAAAATAAAGGACGAGTGTCTTACAAAATTCGTATTGTAAAAACGAATGTCCTGATCTTTAGATATAACTATCAGTGTTCGTTATCGGTAGGGATAATAAAAATTTCAAGCAAATACTTAACTTTTGGGATAATTATGTGGCATCATGTATCTTGTACTGTCATAATTACATTATTTTATATCATATCGTCGTTTTGTCACTCAATCTGATTGTGCACTGTTGCGGGTAATTGTACACTTGTAATTTTCTGTCGCGTAGACTGTGAGATTCGATTGAAAATGACTCTTATGAAAAAACAAAACAGACATGACATCAATTTAATAAATTTTATTGATCGTTAATCGATAACAGTTTCATCTTTCTCTTGGAATAAGTCTACCTGTAAGATATGCATCTTGTACCCTTATTTATTTTCCTATAATAGAATTATCGAACGAATTAAAAATTAAATATTAATTTCGATATCATTAGCAGAGCAGTACTTAATGTTTAATTAATTTAACAATAAAGTTACTAGCGTATCATTGTCAAATTTAATGAATGCGTATAAGCCGAAAAGATTTATAAAATTTATATTTAAAAAACACTCAGTTATTATTGATCTAAAACACCGAATGGAATTTATATATTGCAAAACAAAGTTTGAGATTGATCGTTCGTATCAACCTTGAAAACAAAAAAAAGATCCAATTAAACGTTGTCAAGCGCTTGGAAGGAAAGATGATGACCTTGAAACACGTATAGTTGTTCTACCCTATTATACACGGAACCATACAAGATGCACGTAACAACAAAAAGCAACAATACCCTATTGTCATTAATGAACAGGTGAGTTGTAATACCTCGAGATGGTATAGTACGTAATAGAACATTAAAATAAAATCATCCTATACATATAATGAGTTATCCCAACAAGCATTATAAAGAATCATTACATAATATAAAACAAATTTATTAAACAAAACCAGATAATTCCAATTGCGTCACAATATTTATACAAAAACCTTACATACGCAGAAATTATTCACGCAATTTGGCCAACTGAAGTGAAGTCGTCTTAGTTGTCTCCGCAAAACCGGAAAGACGAAAGGAAACGCATAAGAATAATAACGTATTCCTTATTTTTTTCTCAAGAAACGGAACTTCGAATAACATAGGCTGATCACCCTGATTACGCAAGAAATACAGGAAAGTCTACATACATTTCGAAATCTGGTTGTCACGTGGCACAATAATATACCTAATCATCAGTCTGATAATGACGTCAGACGCCAGCTTCACGCCGATTGGCTGATGAAAAGGCGAGCCTCTACAATCCCACCATTCGCTGACCTCGCTTTGACAAGCCCGCAAACAAGTTACGTATGTATATGCGAGTCTTTTGATTTGATCGACACTAATTATTGTTTTTTTTATATCACGGAACAATATTGCGAAAGCTACAAATGTCGCAAGGACCAAAACGAGCACAGCGTATATTTATTTCCTCGCGACTGTATCGTGTCTTACACAACCGAGTGCAATAACCTAACACTATTTCGTGCCTACGCAAACAAATCTATTATTGTCTGCTTTTCATATTAAGCAAAAATATTATTTGCCAACAATACCTTCAAAGTTCTTGGAATTTTATGCAATTGAATGGAATCGACCTTCATGGTTTACGCAACTCCTAATCGTTTTCTTGATACAATGTCAAAGTCATTATTACACCAGGACGAGAGGTACACTTTAACGTAATCATGCGACAGATATGTTTTACTGAACTTTATATATTATGTAGAGTGAAGTATCGATTTCTAAATTGAAGAATTAACAGGGAGATCTAGAGAATTGAATGTGGTTAGAATTCATCAAGATCGTCAAGAATTCATAAAGGATTGGTATAACTGAGTAAATATATTTTCGTAGTCATAGTTTTTATCTGCTGCCAAAGAACAGACTAATTTCACGATAAGGTTGACCGGCGGATTAATAAATGAAAAAAGGAGCGAACTTAAGCTGAGTTAAATCCTCATCGCCTGTCTATTAAATAAGGAATTCATATGATAACAATGAAGATTATAGTTTCAAAATTAAAACGTACCTGAATATGTATGCTTTAGAAAACAATCTTTCACGTTCAATAGATAAAGTCACATCGAAGCACCGCTGATAAATGCTCATGCTTTTCCATATTCATGTACACCAAGAAAATATTGTTAAAAAGAATGAGCCCCTGTGTATTTTGTGTATAAAACGAAACGTATCGCATTTCAACTCCCTTCAAAACTTTTTTGCTGATGTAACACATGTCCGATTCCCAGAATGTCCACTGGCGCCAACTAACCCTCAGACACAAAGAGCACTAGGCGTCTTTTCGGCGCCATTTACAAAATGCACACTTGCCAATAAAATCCACGACGCTCATTCAATTTTTAAACACAGTCACTCTACTCACCTGAAGTTAGCCTGTTCTTTTGATTTCTATGGTAGAGCCACCTTCAGATGGTACATTTTTCGCGAATAACCCCGTACGCATTCTCATATTTCAAAGTAATAGAAAGCGCACGCCGTTTGCCAATGGAAAAGACCAGAGGTATTCGCTTTCATGAATATTCGATAACTTGGTCATACTTCTTAATAAGTGACATACGCTGTTACTATAGTCACAATAGCATTGAAAATCCATGTGTGTATATACGTATGGTATATGCGAACAATGGCCGACGCTAATTAGAAGCGATAAGCAAAAATTGTCAATATACAGGATATATGGTAAGTCTGAATACGTGTGTAATTTAACGTCCACGTCTATTGTTCTCTATTTCATACGAAATTTTATGAGTGATCTAACAGTGACGAATTAAGTTGTTCGCCTATATCATACTTTTCGGTAACTAACCTTAAATGGAAAGAACAGTCATTAAGGATCTTGCGTGTAGAATTTCGTACGCCATAATTTTTATCTATACACACTCAGATATATATCTATATATATATATATATTATAGGATGGGATTTCTAGCAATTGTCCTGATTACAACTCGAATCAACCGGCTCTCGCCTTCGTCCATTTCTTGTCTCACCCATCCATAAACCACATACACTCTCACACACATAGACGCAATACACGGTCTCGCATTGATACTCGCTCGCTAGAAAAAAAAAATATATATTTTTGTACATCCGGTGGATTAGATTGCACTGAATTTTCGTACAGAGCAAATAATTTATAAACTTTGCGTAAAATAGCAAGACTCATTCATCGGTAACTTTCTAGACTGTATCTAAAAATAAGACGACTAAAACGTATCCTTAGCCAATAGCGAGTATAGCGTTAACGGTATAGGAATAAGTGTATAAAGAATATTCTAGAGTGTCTAGAGATATTCGAGTGGAAATTTTGATCCTTGGAAACAGGATATAGCCAGCGGTGTGTCATATGTTATCTGTGTTAAATAAATAAAGCAGAGATAAGGGATACGTATGTACACGTACTTATATCAAATAACGACTTTTTTTTAGCTCGAGGAACTTTTTCACGAGTAAAATTCATCGAAAAGTTTCGACTTCTCGTTGGTAATTTCATCATCGTCGTCATTGGTCGTGACGAGCGTCAGGGAGTACCCACAACTCATCCCGTAGTTCAGCGAAGAAGGGGAACGTTGAGAATTGCGTATCCAGCACTGTTACCATGCGAATTTACCGTGGAAAGGGCGTAATGCCGTTCTCTGCACTGATTGGTTGAACGTGGCGAGCCTCTGTTTGACTGAAATGACCTTCGCATTCCACGAGATTCATTGGCGCCACCGGAGACTCGTGTTCTTGCACGGAGTCATCGTCACAGGCCATCCTACCAGTACGAATTATTATAGATTACAAAATGAATTTGTAGGTTAGATGACTATAGGCAGAGATAAGAAAAAAAAAATTACGCTATACACATGAGTTAGATACTGAATATACATGACATATAGGTTAGAATAGGAATAGACTATTTTTATGTATATTGCGGATTTTAGTAATACCGACAAACGACGTAATGTAAATATAAAGATAATTTGACTAGTTTAATAACAAAGGTGCGTATTGACAATATTGAAAATTCATATCGCGTAGTCGGAGTCTCTTTAGTTTTTGCAGTATTATTTTATTTATAGATCTAGACATTAGCATATATAAGTATAATGATTTGGAGTGCCGTAGCTCGGAGCTATTGATTTCTAAAAAAAAAACCTTTTTGCCAATGCATTCAAAATTGAGTGGAAAGTTTCGAAAGAATGGCCCCACTGCTAGTTCACCTGGACACTCCACAGGGGAGTTTGCTTCTGGTAATTTTTTTTTTTTCTTTACTCACGTCTTACTTTTTTGTTCTGTTGGCTCTCTTAAAATATTAGCAAACACACATCCTTGTGGCTTCTTTGACTTCCGGGTACGTATAAAGGGCTATCAACTTATAGTGTACAGTAACTATTGTCAGTTTTGAAACGACGTGTAGCTCAAGTGCCAGTACGTAGGGCCAGTCACGTAGCCAAAGTAATACTTGTATACAATAATGACCAAGAGTCACCGCAGTATAAGTTCTTGCAGGTTTCAAGAATTCTTCACGTTCTCGAAGCTCTAATCTCTCCATGGGCATCTGTGTGGCCGCATGAAATGGATCGCAAACTCGATTTCTTATTTCTTGGACCTTTTGCTATTATTTTTATTGCTTAAACAATGACTACTGACTGTAGAAATAATTTTTATATTCAGGATTACCTCTCCAAGATTCATTAATATAAGATTCTATCAAATTCTACTTCTTGGGTTGCATCTTATTGCATCGTGGATGCTGCGCTGAAAAATATGACGCATAGACGAGACGCCCTGCGTAAGATGCAGCTAAAAAAAAGAAGTCGCTCTTAATGGAGGAATTAAAAATTTACTCGTAGTCTAGACAGCTGTGCTTAGACTGTGATTATTCGTCTGATGATCTTGTATCAGAATCATATGATGCAACATTATACATCATGGACGCAGCAAGGCTGCAGGTCGCGTGGACGTGACAAAAGTCTTGTACGTGACCGAAATTTCTCAATTTTTCATGCAATGTATGCACTTACTAATTATTAGAGTGAAATTGATCGACATTGATTTTAAAAGTAATTTTGTGATATTCAATGTGAAATAGTGCATTCGGTATATTTAAGCATTTTCAAATATAGATTATTATACATATATAGTATATAATATCTTATACAGTATGACTAAATATTATTTAATCTCTGGTATCTTGAGGATATGCGAAAGTCAGCCATTTTATATAAGTAGATAAGTTTCACCATAAAAGATAAATGGATTTTCTCTTCTCTGATCTTTCACGAATTCTCTATGTATCCCATCTTCAGACTCTGCTCAACCTGTGAGTATAGAACGTTAAGACTGTTCTCGTATACGGTGAGCTACTCTCACTATACTCAGTTACGGGTAATTTTAGCACTGCCAGATCTGTAGGATCATTAATCTTTTGCAACTGGTTCAACGCTTGGTCCAGGTACCTGTCTTTATATAGATTTTACGAGAATATAGGAAATTAGACCTCTTGGTGATCCAAGGTGTATTTATCCTTGTGGGCAAAATTTTCTAATGGAAATATTTTAATCGAAATACGATAATACGACGTACAGGGTATATAGAAAAAATTACAGCACAGAAAAATATTAATGTTCAGATTAATTAATTCTTTAAAAAAAGCTTGAATTTTGTTAAGCAAAAAAATTTACCTATTATTAAAATTGTAATATAAAAAAGAATATAAGTATAATGGAAGGTGTAACCTTGACTACAAACCACCTTGTAAGTTCCAATTAATTCACCTTTCCGTTTTGACGACCTTTCAAGCCATTAATTCTGTATAATTTGACATTTCACAAATTTCTGTGCGAAAATCATTTGTTGTGAAAATTAAATTTAAAATTTAAACATGCAATTGACATCTCTAGATCATTAATTATTTCAGATTTTCTGCGCAAAAGAATTTGTGCTGTTGCATTCCGTGAAGAAATACATAAATGAAGCAATGTCCTAATGGAAATTGGCAAACAGGAAGTGATAAATTTGGCAGGTCAATCGTCCTTAACAAAGATCATGGGAGTCCAAATTAGCTTTGAAATAACGTGGGATGACGTCGATAGTCGAACGAGGAGGGAGGGGGGTCGTGTAAATAAAAAATAGAGGTTTGGCACTGAATGGCGAATGCCAAACGAAGGCAGTTACCTCCAGCAAAGAATTTTTCAAGCTAGTAGTAAGGAAGGAATTGACAAGGATACTATAAGTCAATTATCGTAATTGCGCAAGGGGCCCGTCCAAGTATTGTCCTTATTAAGATGGTACCAGGCACCGTGCCAGCACGAGACCAAACGAGGTCAAAAATATTTTTACGTATTAATAATTCAGTCACATGATGATCCAAGTCCAAAGACGAGTTCACTCACATGTCTTCCCGCCTCAAGTTTGGAGAACGTACTTCTTTTATTTTCTTCGTACATTTTTTTTTCCTTATGTTGGTCCATTATAAAAATCTGCGGAAAGTTTTTGCCAATTTACATCATCCTGTACAAGCTACCGAATGATTGGCAAAGTCGTCATTAAATATTCAGCAGTCTCGATACATCTTCTCTTGGTCCTTCGGTACAGAGAGGATATTTTCAAAATAAATTTAAATCTTTTTAATAACTCAAAAGATGCAACTATGATATTCATATAAAAAGCGTCTTTGACATTTTCAGATAAATTTATCTTGGACCCGGACATAAATATCAAACTTCTTCCTGTGTCAAAGAGCAGGGAGTATTTTGGTATTTCAGAGCAAGACAAATATTTCCAAAATATATTACCTTAAATTTGTAAAATTAATATGGAAACAAACAAGATCTTTGAAGATAGTGCTCGCAGCATCTTCCACATATGAAGATCTTATCTGAAGTAATAAAATAAAAAGTATTTTCATCACACATCCTTTTACCACGTATCGTTATTATAGCGTTGACTTACCCATTCATTAATAATATCTGTAATAATACCTTATGGAAAATTGAACCAGAGTATCCTGTGCATAAAGTATTTATCAAGTCCTCAATAATATCTTTGCGTATCATTCAAATCGATTCCACCATAATAACTGATCTCACCCATAATAAAAAATTCCCTGTAATAAAATTCCTAAAAAAAAAAATTGTAAAAGACTCGTAATACAAAACAGCCGTATCAGAAGTCGCAGGACGCTCATAAATTTTTAATGCAAAAAATGTATGTAACGTGGACGAGCCCCTGGAGAAAATAATTTCGTTAGAACAATTGGAATAAAAATGTATAACGATTTTCGAAAATATAAAAAAAATTTTTCTATAACCATATCTTACGCAACGTCTCGCCAAATTTCATAATTCTCAAGCCTCTTCCGAACAATAAATAAATACTTGATAATAAATTTGATAAATAATATTGGCCTAATGGCTTATTGCCAGACGTGTGTTTTCATTTCCGCGAATTTTCCACATTCTTCGCGCATGTAACACATCGTCGACGTTGCAAGTACGTTTAAGAATTCTGAGTAACTGTTAAAGATAAAAAAAAAAGATATAGAGAGTTAGAGAGAGACCGACGACCAATGCATATGCGAAATAGATGGGCAGAGGCTTTGCTCGCCTTTCTATCAGCTGATTGGCTGAGACGCGTCGAGCCTCCTGATCGTGACGAGAAAACGACCTTCGCTGGTTTCTACGTGCCGACTATCGCGCAGCCCGACTAAGCAGACTTAAGTAAAGCAAAGGAATAACTGACCAATCGAGAATCTCTACGCGAGTAACATCCGTAGATGTAAGACACACAGCATCCATATGACTTGAATCATCTTCTATTAACCTTTATTGTCTTTTATTTCCAACGTCAGAAACCGGCAAACACATTGATGACTTTAAAACGAGTTCGCGACACTGAGTTGCCTAACTTACGCAATTGTCATGCGAAATTGCCAGGTTCCGACGGTTGGATCACGTTTTGTATTTTTACATGAAAACCGGTTGCGATTCTTTTAATAGACAATAATGATGTCAGTTGTCATTTATAGACATCGTTTGCTTCGGTGCATCGATAATTTACAGTGTTTTCGTTCGGTTAGACAATGTTTGGTGATTCGAGAAAATTTTACTGGTTAAATAATAACAATTAGTATTTATATGTTCTTGTAATTGATTTATCATTCATTTTATTGGCAACTGCGTAACGCTCAGCAATGTCAATCATTATTTTACGGGGACAAGGTCCACTGTGATTAAGTTATCAGTAGGTTGAAGGTGTGTCTAGATTAATAAATGACTATCGGTATTGATCATGAAATTGATCTATGATTATACTGCTAATTTTTATAAATCATTTTCGCGGATTTTTTTACTGCTGATTATTGCATCAAACACATTGGTAGGTAACAGTATCATGGAATATTATGCTAGACAAGCCTCCTATTTCGTCATCATAACATTGCACGTATGATTAATCGTCATAGATAACAGTATTAATTATCGAATGCGATCAGTAACTGAAATCGATTGGTACGACTGATTTTGAGTATTAATAATGATGATTAAAGTAAATATAGTTTCGTGAATGAATCTTATATCAGCCTTTGATAATATAAGTGTAAACGAAACGCGAGACTAATGACCCGAGGAAAAGTGATACGTTGTTAAGCAATATACACGTTTATATAGAACTTATTACATTTAACAAGATTATAAACGAGGTATATAAAAGCGAGGAATAAACATTAAAACAGCTCAAAAAGGTTTTCTATTTGAAAAAGAAAAAGAAGGTATGGATATTAATGAGGTAAGAAAAGTGTCATAAACGTACAGAAACATATTGATAAATTAGGTGAAGATTTTATAAACGAATCAAGTAGCACATACTATTTTGATATATTATAAAAATTGATTAAAAAAGAAAAGGGGGTCTAAACTGACAATGAAATTCGAAAATTTAACGTAAGTAATTTTAAAAACAAGCATCGATCCTACGATAAGTATATAAGAGAAAAAAAAGGGTTGAAAATTCGATAAGGTGCTTCATCCGCTCTTGAACGATCTTGCCAATCTTCAATAAGCCAGCAGCTTCCTTCCAGATGAATCCAGCGTCCTCTTGGTTATTTTCCCATACGTTGGATGGACCATTCTTGCTGGCAAAGAGGACAGCGATTATTCTGTTTCACCCAGAGTGACATACAGCAATAATGAAAGGAATGATTGCATTCGCCCCACACAACGACGCAATCCTGTCGACCGTAGAAATCCTTTTTGCTCTCAGCCTGACAGCGTAGACAGGCATCTGTAATAAAGATAAAAATCCTTGAATTAGACTTCAATTGACTTGCGTAGCAACAAACGAAGTTGACATTACTATGACTCCAGAATCATTTTAAAAAAGACATATAAAGATGACAAATCTGTCTGAATTAAGAAATTCAACATTTTCTCACAGAATTTATACATGACTAATTGCTATAGTTAGTTCGACAACAATAATAATCAATACTCAATTACGTTAAAACGTATATAAGAAGTTGATCAAACATTGACGTACATAACCTTTCTAAAGCACTCATTAATTTCCTACTTAAATTATTGTGATAAAAGAGCAAAAAAGTGGGTGTGTCTGTTATCATCGTGTACAGGATGATTCAATGTTCGGACTTGAATCGAATAAGGAGAAGAAAATTTGTCAATAAGAAAAACGAACAAGTGATGCCAAATGAAGCAAGCTGAATAATCATTGGCTCATTCAATGATTATATAAATTATCTCCCAAGACCCTAAGAACAGTTCAGCGGTTCGTTATACAACATTTTTCGTCCACCCACGTTACAGAGACACAATCTACAGAATACTTATCCTGGCGATACAATAAATCAAGAGATCAAGGAGTTTCTGTCGTAAAGTCACGTTTGTCATTTTAATGTTTTTGCTCGTGACCTTTCTGAACGTGTTCAAAAATTATACATACATATGTATAGTATCAGAAAGAAAAGGACACACGGTATATCATCGAATTGAGAACGACGATAAAACACGAAGAACAATTGTCCAATTTAATATCCTTTGTGCGGAGTATTATGTATTATTGATCAAGTAAAAAAGGAGAGTCTCCCGTTATTTACAGCCTTGCAGCTTTTAATGGATCGTCGATGACGTAGAAACAGGTGACAATGTCAGAGCGAATTATCGTACGCAAATTCAAAATCACTTAGCGCCCGTGTTATCGAAAATGTTTTTTAAAAAAAGCAAGCTGAACGTTAAGCGCGCACGGTGCGCGTAAATGATGCGCAATTAATTAATAATTTTAGAATAATTAAATCATGAATTACGAAATTACTCTATCGTTTTTATTTTCGCATGAAAACTTTAATTCAACCATGTATGTTAACGACAGGGTGGTAAACGGCTGCTGCGCGATTAATCCGACGATAACAGAGACACGTCTATTTCATAATAATTAAATGCAATTTAAATAAAAAAATAATTATTTTACGATCACCGTTCTGCATAGAGGATAAAAAATGATAAAGATTTTACATAAGTGTAAATTACGTAAAGAGTCTGGATCTATATCAGTTATTTCGATGATACCATTGGCTTGCATAGTAATTACCAATAGTTAATTAATAGAACGATACAGGAAATTCTGACTACTTCTAAATTACGACTAGAAGTGACGCACTTGCATTCGAGGTCGGATTTATTTAATAAAAATCGTCTCCGCCGTCCCGAGGAAACGAATAATCATAAAAACGACGATCCGGGATAGATAAAAAAGATTCATACAAATTTATCACAAAATTCATATCCGTCGCAGATAAGTCAAACTAATCCCCGAAACCTGTATCCAGTGTGAACAACTGCAGCAAGTAAAAGTGCAACAATCTGAAGTTGCATCACAGATGCACTTTACGCCGACACACGAATCAAGAGAAGTGAGCGTGAGATCAAAGTCATATAAGAACAGCATAAAAACTTCACACGGTAAATAAATGAATAATAAAAATAATGAGTTGTACGAAGAAAATAAAAATTGCATAATAATAAAAATTGATATAAATTATATTCCAATACTCATTGACTTTTCATATATGCCCCTACATAACCACGGGACCTAACCTAAATTCCTAATAAAATTGTATCGACTCTTCAATCATACGTATGACGTATGCGTCGTTGTCAAATTACTTAAGTAAATGATAATCTACATATATCGTTATCGATATTGCTATCGCGCTGTTCCAGAACTCTATATACGTATATCGGTCTCGTTACTATCAAACTCTCCAGTAAAATTCCACTTGCTTATCTAACTTACGAGGGTGCGTTATTGCGCCTAGCAATCTGATATGTAGACATGAGACACACGCGCGCCTTTAAGAAAAGAGAGGAGCTGCTTGCCGGCGGCACGTGCGTCTTTCGAGTCGTCTAGGGTGCGCATGCGCGAACAGCAGCCGTCATAGGATGATTGGTAAAACTTCCATCGTATTGGCCGAGATACTGTCACGATCAATTTAGAGTTCGTTAAGGAGCTTCGTTGACCCTCTCCAGGGGGGCCAGAACACACATGTCAGACGTGCCCCCCAGGACCTGGGGGTTACGCCTTGGGACAATTGTTATTATACGGATGCGATATCCACGTCGACAACTAGAAATTTCTTTGAGAATTTTAATCTTGATTAGAATGGTGGGCGGGGCTCCTTATCATCAACGGGATTAAATTATTCGTACGATAAGGCTTTAGTTAATTTTTAATATCTAACGGCGGTAAATTCAAATATATTATATTATTGTGCATTTCAGATTCACTTCGGATTTTTTCGAATTAACATGTGTACATATGTTGTATGCTAGTATATGTATGTATGTATATGTTGACTTTATTCACGCACGGCAATCAATCGATTCGAGTGGAAAATTACAAACGCTCTGCTTAATTACTCATATTCGAGTCGCCTTGATGACGAACAGTCCTTCGAGATTGATCGTCGTGGAATGAACTGTCGGCAGTTCAATTAGAAACGCATTTTAAGAGAAAGTCAAACAGTAAGGAAAATGGTATCGTTGTAAGGATGAATTTATAAGTTGTAAATAAAAAAAGTTTTTTTTTTGTTTTTACCAAACGAACAAATTAATTCATTATTTTATCAAGTGTCTTCGATTCGCGTAAATTTCTTGAGTGACAAGATAAATACAAATTATTTCTGTATTAATTATAAGTGTTTGGTAATTGCAAACACCCATCATTCCTTATGCTCATTAACTTTCTCTCTCTCTCTCTTGTCATTCTCTTCCTCGTTCATTTATTCTCCAACATCATTTTTATTTATTATTAACAATTATATTAATATGGAATTTATCGCAATCGTAGCGACATTTTACCTTGAACTGCAAAATCACATTTTGCACAGATTGCAAATCCACTTTGCATTAAATGCACGTGAATACATAGATCGATTAGAAACTAACTGTTTTCACGTAACTTAAATCTCTAAGATCTATCGGTTCAGGGATTAACATCTATCATTGTATATTTATAAAATTGCACCGATAGTCGATATAGACTGTATGTATCTATAGGCAGTCATGAATATTAAAATATTAGAGTGCATTAACGTAATGCATATATGCATATCAGAAATGCATCTATGACCTTTGACTTCAATTTGTATGAAAAACAAAAATATATCATTTGATATAAAAATTTATACAGTTTCAAAATTGAAATTTCAACAGTTACGTGTTGTATTAACTTCTGGCAAATCTCCCTCGCCCCCTCGCTCTTCCCACTTATTCGCAATGTTTTCTTTTAAGAAACTTATATTATATAAATGGAGCAAAGGCAAACGGGGCTTCATCGAAAATTTATTCAAAAAGGTGCTTAATTGTGCTAGACGTATACCTATAGACAAATACGTCGCAGAAATATTATCCTAAATGTATATACAGATGTTCCATTAGTTTTTCTCCAGTAACACCACGTAATCTAATTAATAATAGTCACGTGTACTTTTCCGTGTAAAATAACGAAAAATTTATTAACCGCTTCTTGAACGTTTTTCCAGCGAGTCAGACGTCATTGATGGACCAGCTTGATGTAGCCACATCGGTACACGTTAAATACTCGTATATATACAGGGTGGTTTAAATAAAATGTTAATTGGGATAACAGGGCTGACAGTTTGGTGTATAAAAAAATTTGGAAACATAAATCCCCATATAGAAAATATTTTTCCACTCCAAATTTATTACACGTGAAACAGTCAGCCCTTTCAGTCCTTCCAATAAAAAAAATCAATTCCATATCTCCAACGTTACCGAAGAATATAGCTTATACCACCTTAATTTGGACCACCCGATGATAACACCGGGCATTACCTAATAATGAATACGTTGATAATAAGAAGAGGAAGCACTGATGAAAAAAAAATCAAAGAAAAATAATTAGCAGAGATCCAATCGATAAAACGTAATTAGACTAATTGTAAGAAAGAGTCGCGAGAAGAAACACTCTAAATACATTAATTTAGTGTGAGTCAATTATAAAACAACAATCGATCAAGATTCTCGAGTGATCGATAATCGAAATAAATATCAGTTCCACACGGACGTAACATTAAGAAAATACCATGTCATCGATCGATCGAAGAGCTGCGCGATTCGATAATGCGTAAGTTCATGGGTTAAGAATTCAAGATCACCGATGATCCAGTACAAATGATTCCGGAGATAAACACGTGCGTAACCTTGAACTTGAATTACGAACGATCCTACGTCCATACGATGTCCACCAAATGACATAAGTAGTACGTACAAATAATACACGATAAAATCCTCATTACGCTATATAGTAAACAATACAAACATATCAAGCATTTAATTATCCGTCGTATCACGTCGTTCCTCGTATGTACCATATATTATTATGATCATTTATTGGTATAGGTCAGTACACTGCAGACGATAAGAAATTAACGTCAGTTGTCAATACGAGGCTGGATAAAGAAGAAAAGAAGGAAAAAAAACAATCTATTGATAATACAATATTATCACGTGATTCATTAGTGTCTTCGTTTCCTATTTTTATCAATTTTCGTAAGACTGAGGGAAACCACCATGTATCTACCAGTCTTCACGCGCATGATATTCGTGATCCGCAGCATCTTCGTGAATTAGATAAGAGGACCCGATGATTTGTTTTGAAAATTCAATTCACGTCATTGCTCGAGCAGATACCGAGCCGAGTAGAAACCGAAGTCGATTCACTATCTTAAGACGATTAGTTCGTACTGGATAAAGCTGGACCATATAAAGATTGATGCTGTGTCTCATCTCTATGCACGCATCGAGCAATGCTCGTTACGTTAAATGATTGTAGATTCTAGTCAAGCATCTGTACCACAAAGTTATAATAAATATCAATGATAGTTGCGAAAAATCGACTCGATCATAAATAATTAGTTCGCAGCAGATGTAGCCAGTTATAATTGGGACTGATAAATATTTAAAAAATGTTATCATTCTACACATATGATTAGATTGATTCTGTGTCCCATCTCTATACACGCATCGAGCAATGGTCGTTACGTTAAATGATTTTGGATTCCAGTCAAGCATCTGTACCACAAAGTTATAATAAATATCAATGAGAGTTGCGAAAAATCGACTCGATCGTCATTAATTAGTTCGCAGCAGATATAGCCAGTTATAATTGGGAATGATAAATATTGTAAGAAAAATTTTATCATTTTACACATATGATTAGATTTATTCTGTGTCCCATCTCTACACACGCAACAAGCATCGCTCGATGTGTCAAATGATTTTTGATTCCAGTCAAGCATCTGTACCCGTAAAGTTATAAGGAGTTGCGAAAACTCGACTCGATCATCGATAATTAGTTCGCGGCAGATGCATCCAGTTATAATAGGGAACAAAAAATATCGTAATAAAAACGTCATTTTACACGTATATAGAAAATATTAGATTTTCATAACGATCAAAGTTGATATATTGCGTATAAGACAGTAGCGATTGTTGTGTCTTGTCTGAGCTTTGTAAGAAATGATTTTTTTAAGGCGTTTCAATGATATCAACGACAGCGTTAAAAGTTTTGTTATTGATTAGCTTTAAGGCGAAATCGCAATTGGGTCGTAGACGGGATCAAGGGAAATATTTATTTAGCGATCTTTGCTGTTTTTTAGGATTACCCGTTAGATTGCGCGGTGACTTATGGGTGCGAGCAAATAATATAACGAAAGTGTAGAATCTTTGATACCTTTTACAATGAAGATAGGGTATATGACGTGTTTGGTGTATGACGTGGTGTCACGTGGCGTGTACTTATTTATTCTTATCACGTGAGAACACGAGGTATTATCAATTGTTTTAAGATATTATAATTTATATGATGAATGTACCGCAATTTTTTTAATCGATAATTTTATTACTAACGGATTATTCGCGCTTTATCTTATCACAATTAAATATGGCTAGTCGACCTTCGTTAACTTATATGGCCGGTCCTAAAAAATTCTAAGAATATCTATTATTTTGCTATCTGAGAAAATTTTAATAAAACAGCTTATAACGGAAACTGCAATTATTTTTCCATCTGCCTAATAGATAATCGCATGGCTTATTTTGACAGGGTTGTTTCGAATATATCATAGAAATATATATATACATATATGTTCATCTTATTCGAGAGAACATGCTGTATTTGTTTAGCTAGGAATTTCGCGCATTAGAATTTTAGTATTTTTTTCTTTCGAATTATTGACACAGTTTTCATAAGTCAAGCGACTGAGTATCTGTTAGATACGCAGATACAAAAAAAGTAGTACAGTATATAATATACATGTAAAAAAAATTTTCTCGAAATTTCGACGTCATTCGATTGCAAATTTAGCAGACTATCTCGCGGTTTCGGCTGATTAATAGTCCTGCGAATTGTTTGTTAAGTTCGTAATATATTAATCAAAATTCGCGACCGCGACCGATAAGGCTGCGTTCTCATGACGTAGGACAATAAATCTTAAAATTATACGAATCTTCTACCGAGTGCGATAATAAAATGAAAGTGTCTAACGTGACACTTCTAGAACTTTTCCCTGATCAGATTAACCTCACTCAAGCAATCTGCATCAATGCGCCCTTTGATCAAGTATTACTTACGTTGTATACGAAAGGCACTTAAGCTATACGATAACAAGCGCGATCATTTAACTACATTGTTTCTGTCGTACATGATCCAATAAAGGACACGACACACTAAAACTACGATGCAGACCATAAAAATCAATAATCAGCCTTGTTATTCGTAGGTGAGAATTAAAAAAACATACATGTCACGACAGAGTATAGAAATCGTATAAGAATGATAATGATTTTTTTTTTTTAAATAAATAATAAAATATACAAAGTCGATTAGAAATTGTTGTGCAGATATTTTGCAACCTCTGAAATTAGTTGTTACTGTGCTATGAATTAGTATTGCGAATTCTTCTAAGATAACCAAGCCTAACCTGACCGCCTGGAAATACGTCAGAGCAACGATTATTCCCTGATAGCTACAGTCGACTCAATGAACAGGACACTATTTGCGTTTGACGATTTGTCGATTCTGCTTTCACGTGATCCTTAAACTCGCAAATACCGAGCAGCCATTTTCACGTTTATTCCTTGGGTATTTGCACGTGGCCAATGTTACTATGCGTAGTTCGCTTTACTTCGTAGCGTGGGTTATTTAATTAGATAACAAACAAATGCAATCGCGTCACTAAAATTTAACGTTGAACGAGAATTAAATTCGAGATAGATTCTAATGTATACAGAAAATAATTGACGGAGACACTTTCTGAAATAGATTATTACGTACGAACCTTTGCAATGGTAGGTTGAGAAGTAGGCCTAAAAATAAGTCAGGTAAAGAAAAGATCCTAACCTATAACCCGCCCACATTTACACAAGGTTAGTCGTACAGCCGGCTATCGAAGAACGTGGAGCATTCTGGGTATTGACATACAACTTAATAAAACCAAATATCCCTAGCACTTAGTATTAAGAGGACCAAAAAGTAATCAAAATTTCTTCGATGAGCTCAACGTTTTTCGCCAGGAAACAAAATTTTGATTACTTTTCGTTTCCCCTACTATATTTATATCGTATATGATAATATTATTATGTATTTTTATCGTACAAAATTATATCGTATGTCATTATGTAATTATTAAATTGATATCGACTATCGCCATCTTATCAGTTAATGTAATTATCGATCCCAGTCGCAACGACAAGAGATAATTCTCTACTTTACCCCATCATCAAACAGATGTCTACGCTGCTTCTATGAATCCGCGAGAAAGGATGACTGTGACTTTTCGCTTTGGAAAGTTACCAGCCTGTTATCTGATATACGAGAAAAGTATAATCGCTCAGCTACGAAGTTTGTATAGAGAAGAAAAAAATTTGTTACGAAAAAAAAAAACAATAACATTGAATCCGTTCAAGGCGTACATTGTCGGCAGGAATATTTTCGCGAATCACGTCTCGTAAACCTTGATTAACCTCTTTAATATAACTATTACATAGCAACAAGAAACAAGGGGCGTATCGAAGTATTATATCCAAAGAATGCAAGCATCTTTCGTCTCCGACGAATTTTCGATCGCCGATTACGTACATATTGTACATACACGTTTAATGGTATGATGTATATGGCGGGAAATTTAAATATAAAAATTCGAACGTACCAAAGACCTTAGCGCCACCATGGGAAACTTAACGGTACTCTTCTTATTGAATGTGGACATAGAAGATTCGAGGTCAGAGTCATGACAACCTGATCTAACCTAATCTACTTGTCTTCATTCCCCATACAAAACACAAAGCAATTCGCGTACTGGACAGACTAGACGAATATAATGATTGGTATAAATTCTGATGGTACTTAAGAAGGCACTGACGCTTGATTGAAAATATTGACATTCAAAAGGCTGTGAATGAATTTTGTGAGCTTTTAAAGTGTCTTGTTACGTATATACGTATTATACAATAGATCTGCCAGGCAACAGCAGACATACAATTCGATAGAATACTTTTGAGATTCGACCAAGGTTATCTTTGATCCTAAGTGTATATGTGTCGTACAGAATTCTACTTTGCATGGTTAATAGTTATGTAGTATTGTGTTGGAATTTAAAGATACTGTAAATATATTTGGAATAAAGGAATTCTATGTCTATATGATTTTCATTTATATCGATAAGAACACAGGAAACTTTTGTCGGTTATGCTTCGGTATGACGACAGTGGGTAATTGCTTGTTGTTGCCATTGTAAATAGATATTGAAAATTATGCGCGAAATTCACTTCCGAGATAGTCGTGAAAGTAGGTAGCTTCATTAAATTGTATATGACTGTTGATTACGCAATTTCAAAGTGTATTTGTTAAAGTTTAGAAATATTTAACCGATATGGAATTTGAAATTTGTACAGATTCTTATCAACGTTATACAGGATGAACGACTGGCTATGAGAATTTATCACTGGAAGGATATTGTGCGCTGAATTGATTGACGCAAAAAATTTATCCGAAAGATCGCCGACCGATTTTCATCGACTAATCAAAAATGTCGCTGCGATGAGAACCGATCGTAGCTTCGTAAATTTGAAATGGTCATATACCTGGACAGAGGGTCGAGTTACGTTCAGTCTTTGGTAGCCCTAAATGGACAGAGTGACTTTGTTGCACAACCACACTTTTTCCCGAGCTATTTTTTTGCCATGTTCTTAACTTCAGATGGGATTGCGAAATGCAGTAATCGAGATAGAGAAAAAGATTTAATGAAATAAATGTATGAAAAAAATGTAAAATCGGAGAATCCTTGCAGGGCGTAACCGAACTGCATATGGGGCAGGGCACTCTTTAAATAGTTCACTCCTGAACGTTCAAGTTGAAGGTCATCCGTAGGAAGAGGATCAATAATGCACCGAAGCTGGTGGGATAAAATTTTCAGGGTCACATAGACCAGGTACGGTAGTCGAATGTACCAGAAGATCGGTGCAACGGTATAAGATCAATTTGGCAGGAAAAAAAGGTCGGGATTAGTCACGACGAATGTGAAACGTTTGAGCACAGGAGATCGTAACTCTAGAATCTTCCAGCAAGTCCGTAAGTGCCTGCCAATGTATTGTTTAGTAATGCTGACAGCCACGAATACGACTTTGAAGGAATAAAATACGTGAGTGAGTAAAAGCTACAGAAAATTACAAAGAGGCACCATTGAATCTTTCAAGATTCCATAAAGTAAACGAAAATCACAAAAACAAAGTAAAATTAATATTTAGTTAAACGTGTGATACTACGAAGATTAAAAATGCAAATGAAATTAGAAAATCGATGACCATCACGATGCAATAAGAATCCGGCTGTAGTTCAACGTCAGTCTGACAGATTCTCGTATATTTCCAATCTACGATAAATTCGCGCAACTCACCGGCGCCCCACCACATCGCGGTCGTCAGTTGGAGGCGGTGCCTGAGTCCGCAGCGGCGTATATATAAAAGACAAACCCCGCGATCTGATTAGCAAAGTCCCAAACACAAAGCATTTGATTTTTATGTACTGAGACTGCGACACGTTGTCGGAAAAGAATTAACGGTTAAAAGCGCGTAACCATAACGTACAGTCCCACTACTAGCACAGACAACAAAGGAAAAGAAAAGGGAGAACGCGTCACAACGTACAAGGACGTAGCGACGCATAATTAAATCATAAATAAAAGAAGATAGAAAAAAGGGAATTTATACACACAAACTGTATATTAAAATTGATAAGAAAAGCCAGCAATAAAAGAGACTCGAAGTTTTGCTTAAGCCCAGTGTGAAACGGGTTGTGTGAAAACCGTACCCCAACTGGGTGCGAGAGCAGACACAAGGAAATCGTAGTGAACCGATTACATAGTGCAACAGTAGGCTGCGTATAAAGAACGTACGAAGTAAGGGGTAGAATTGTCGTGTTTAAAATTCGCGCGTTTATCACAATAATCACCCCGAACTGAGCTCCCGTCATAACAAAGCCACGTGTGTGCAACGTCGACAGCAGATCAAAACACTGCACTGGTGCAGCGACGTGAAGGAGGCAACAGGGAGCGGCAAGACGGGAGACCTGAAGCCAAGGAGTTGACAGTCAGGAAATTATAAAGATCATTGGAGGCAAAAGTACATAGTACGAAAAGGCAGAAAAGATGTCTTCGCAGAGGAGACAAATGATGCAGCCATGGCCACTGTGCCTGATGCCATTTTCAAAATCCAAGGTAAGCACAGTAACCCACTGATAGTATACGGACACTGTTTTTGTTTTATACTTTATTTTTCTCTTTATCTTACTCTCACTCTATATTTATACATATGTCTCTCTCTCTCTTAGTCGACACGCGGATCACTGCCGGTTATGCCGGTTCTCTGTGTTCAGACCGATTAAAACATTTCGCTTCACTCACTTCTTCTCTGTCCTTGTCAGACGTTCGCACTGTCCTTATTCCCTTTTACGTTCGACCGCGCGTTCTCTCCTTCTTTATCGGACTCCGTAGGCTTCTGGAAAGTTCCACGCGTTCCCGTCGCCAACGTCACGTTAAATGATGTGCGTGCAAAATTCCAAACGCGCCACTACGACGCGCGGTACACGCAACGTATCTTTTTTTAAACATTTCTATATCCTCGTAGACGTCCTCTGGAACTTACTTTTAGACACTAACTTTTCTAGATCCTTTCGCAAAGACTCAGTCGCGTCAACGAAACTGCGAAAGAGAGGAGGACATGAGTAATTTGAATGTTACGCTGCACTCATCTCAGTTTATTTATAAAACCACGCGAAAAATATCAAACTATAATAAAGTCACTGGGTTATTTATAACAAAATCGATGCAATGCTTTCGCTTTTTCAGCAATTCGTATTCTGGGAGTACGCATTAAAATGGATCTTAGAGGTTACGTAGATACGATATAAGATATAAGCCAAAGGACTATAAGAGAATACTAGACTGCTCGCTCCTATAGTATTTATCGATTGCCGGGAGAGTGCATGCAACGGGTGTCTCAAATATATTTCGTGTGGCGGCGCTATGACGTAGAGCAAGGACGCCCGGCGTCGTTGGCTTTCCTCTCGAGCGGAACAGAATGGAGGAGAATGCCTAATCGACACAGACTTATTCAAATTAAAACGTTGAGACCACGTTGTTGTTTTTGAATTTCTTCGAAGTTTCATGTTTACGGAATTTTTTAAAATAAGAAAGTGCAATGTAAAAATGGCGCAACTTTCTTCCTGTTATCATATTAATTTGTTTAATATTTCGCAACTGCACTCGTAAATAAAGTGGGGATCGCACGTGACTGGAAAATTTATTTATTTATTTACTCTCCCTGTAAAAGTCATAACCCACCTTCTTACATTTCGTGCACGCCGGCCCTGACGAGATTTCTCAGTTTTACAGTCAATCTGATCCTTCTCGCCAATCCTTCCACTATATACGTATACGTCTAAAAGGACGAATTCCACTGACAAATATTTATTTAACCATCGTTACGCATGCACAGACACATTCCTCGAAACCGCCATTCTATTTTTACCTAACATTCGTTTTAACACGATCAACGTTTACTTCGCGTTCACTTATCCATACACAAGCTAATATTTATTTATGCATCTTTCTTTTTCGTTCTCTTGAATTTCTTATACCCGTCTCTCTCAATCTCTGTTCTTTCTCACTCACTCGCCCACCAACACTGATCCGATAAACATACAGCTCCCGTTTATTTTGTTACGCAGGAATTACACGACTTTCAAGGTCACAGTAGTACGCAAAACCGTATGATTCCCTGCCACGGGAAAAACTTTCAGCAATACCGACTTCGGCGCAAATGTGACGTCCGTTACATTTTCACTCTTTTTAAATATTCCCGCGCATCGATCACGTGACGCGCCAGACTGTTTATTTATCATTTACCGGTAGTTGCGCTAGGACGTTTACAGAATTATTTCATATATACTGTACAACGTATGAAATTATTCATTACTCGTATGAGTATAATTTTATAATTGCGATAATTATAGAAATCTTTTTTTAAATACAAAAATATGGTACAAACGTTCCTGCTATTCGCTAAAGCACATGGTTTAGCCATCATTTTGTTTACTTGGCGTTCGACTGATAATAAACCTCGTTGACGCATAAAGATTACATAGCGGCTTGTCACAGCCGTCTGAAGATGTTAGCAGACACGTGTGCGAATGTCGCGTATGTTCTCATTTGCTTAAAATGATATAGGTATATCATGCGAGATTATAACAATGTATGAAAGGAATTATGAAAGTCGTGATAAAATTTTCGAGTTTTCACTACTGTATAAGTTACCGGTATCGATGCGCGCAACGCGTCGGTAAGTTACCGACGGACGAAATACGCTTTGGTAAAGAAAAAAGTTATTCAGAAATGCCAAAGAATTATTTTGCTATTCACACGTCCATTTGAATGAGTCTAATTGAGTGTGACTCTGTCGTACTTTTTTTGTTTCTTAACCATGCGAAACTTAACACGCACGATAAGCGACGTTTGCCGGTATCGTTATCGTGGTACCAGACAAATTACTTGGAAAGATGTTATAACGTCAAAAAATTTATACAGGAAATATAAAAGTAAAACCACGTAAAAATGACAGATAAACAGAGGCAAAGAGAGCGAAAATTCTTTGTGACATTTTTTTTTTAATATGAATACTGTCAAGATAACGCCTTTTTGTAAAGCCAACTTAACGCCGAGTAGTAATTCCACTTTTTGGCTTGATTATGTTTACATGTACATCTTTTCTGTACCGACGATAAATCGCCTTCTCTCCACTGTGCACGACGTTAAACGTAATGACAAGTAAAATAATAATGGTATAGGTACCTGTACAACGAAAACGAGTATTTTCGTCACAATAATAGAGAGTAAAATCTGCAAAACAAATAAGAAAAGAAAAGATAGGAATTTATTGTTACGTCACGTGCATAAAAAATCACAGCAGTAAATTATGTTTCTGTCATGGTATAGTTATCCAGGTCTAACACGTATTTTCGCTTATCATCGTATATCAGCATTCAATTGACAAAATTTTTAATGGCAGGATGTCACGTTGCACGTAGAAGTCACAAGTCGGAGACGGTATAGACACTGTTTCGTCACAAGGTATCGGAGAGAGTTACTATTCACCGAAATTTTATTTTTACGGACGCAGCGCTAGAGAGCATCCCTGTCACTGTTACTATCCGGTACGTCACAAAAATGCCTTAAAAAGAAATGATAGAAAATATTTTTAAAAAAGTGTGAATTAACGTCTCACGCATTGTTAAAAAATGCTCGCTGCTTTTTTGAATGTCAAAAAGTGACTGAAATCCAAATTATTCCACTTCGCCAATACTGTGTATGGATGCACGCAAAAAGAAAAAAAGCACAGAAGCAGCATGGACGCTTATAAACGAAAAATATAAAAAATTAAAATCCCTCAAGATATGTCTAGTGCTTTTGTTTTCTTTTTCTTATCCTAATTTTTTTTCTCATAAAAAATACACGTCCACGCTTTTGACACCCAAGTGGAAATTTTAGAAATTCTCTGTCTCCTATCAAGTCTGACGACTCTCTCGAGGTAGAGAAGAATTTTGAAAAATCAGAAATCTCAATCTTTAACCTTTTCAGGAATGTCGCTATTAATTCCAGAGAAGTTTCGTTTGGGAATCACACGAGTCGGCCAGTCGGGTCCTCAAAACATAATATAAAGATACCAATTTCTTATACCGGTTTCGCTATAACGTTGCATTTTGATACCATAGATAAGAGCGCGGCTATTAGATACCCAGCATTGACGAACATATAAAAATCGTAATTACCATAAGACTCCAGGATGACAAGATCACTGAGGGTAAGACGAGCAGCAAATTGATTTATAGACAAATGGACCAAAAAAAATACAGTCAATGAAAATAATCAATGCTCTTCCTGCCGAATGACCTAATAATCTATTAGCCTTTGATTTATTCGGATCTCACGATGGATCGCAACCTTAGAGACCGAGGGACTATATATGTATAGTATAGGCGTTTGACCAAGCGTTAATTTATGTTAAATTATTGACACGCGATTTTTATATTTATCGACTTAATCCTGTCTATCCGCAGGAAGTTTCCATCGAGAGAAATGGAAGAGCGTTCTTGACATTTTATTTAACGCTGATAAACGCCTTAACATTTTTACGTATCTGCATTCAGCATTGATATACACGTGCGAGTACGTAATTCATAATTTAGTTAAGGGGAACAGGAAGTCTTAGGATTCAAGGATACTTCCATCTCGGACTGTCCACTCCTTAAAAAAGTCACCAGTCTCGACACTTGTACTGCACGAGGTTCAAGATTACGCAGAGATTCTGCCATTGATGACAAAGGACGATTTATGGATTTGCAGAAAAAAAAAAATGGCGAAATTAATCGAGTATGCAAAGAAATTATATATCCAATTCCGTAACCGCGTAGTGATTTGTACGTAAAAAATATTGTGACGGATATCGCCGACCTTGAATTGCAAATCGAAGCTGGGAATTTCTCGTGAAAATAAGTGAACGGAGATACTGTAGAAAAAAAAAAGAATGTACGGGAAAAAAAAGATGCTCGAACATAAACAATGTTATTTCGCGCTACCACTGGCTTTTTATTTTTAAACAAAATTGTCTACGCCGTTCGCGAATAAACGGCTGTTCACATGCTAGAAGACAGAAATAACGCACGTGGGCGTAATACGTAACTCGGAAGATTCTCGAGAGCATATATGTATACATATAGCACAATGTTGATCAGTCATCGTATCAAGTCACATGATAAATAGATCTCCGAAATTTCATTGAGCGATTGTAATAAAAATTTATGGAATTAATTGAGAGTTCAAAAATCGCGTAGTTCTTATTATTATTACACTCGCGAACACGTGCTTCTCTATTTGGACGTCGACGGGATAAAAAATGCCGTAGTAAAAAAATTATCATTTGATCAAAGTTCAATTTCTGATAATGACAATAATTACAACGATACGAATAAACTGACTCGGGCGATTCTGTAACGTGTAAATCTTCTGTAAAATTTCCATTTACGTCCATTTATTCCCCATTTCGGTTAAACGTATATGCTGACAAAACAAATTTGACATGACCCAGTGAACTTTACTGATAAAGAGTTTACATTCGAGTAATTTCATACATACGTCGAGAGTGAATCCAGCAGACAAGAAGGCGCCAAAGAGTAAATTCAAATCTCACGTGTGACATCTGAATCGAGTATGAGTCGGAAGGCGCGAGAATTTATTATCATAAGAAGGATCATGTAAATTAAAGAAAAATGATAATGCGTTACTACGACGAAACAAATAATTTATTCATGGTTGAATTAACTGTTAAAAAAATTAATAGCAGACGCAACGACGCAAGGGACGATGTAAAACCGAATTTTCGTGGAGTAAATTTTTGTTTCAATTTTTATAAAAATCTCAATAATTTTTAATAATGACTCCTAATACACTCTCGAGAATGAATGTTTCTTAGTTTCTTCATAAATCGCTGCCAAGAAGAAGAGCAAATCATTCTTATCGTAAAGCGAACGAGGCAAACGGATCAACAACACGAACGTCAGCATTAACTTGCGCATGCGCGTTACATATTTTTTATTCCATAGACTAAGAAGGGAAAACGCGATAAGAGACATTAACATAAACAATACAAAATAATAACAACTGTCGTTAATACATTTTGACGAATATTTCGTTTTTTCCAAAAAAAAAACTTATAATATACAAAAAAAATAGAGAAACACGAATTTCGAACCAGTATATACATATACGTATACAAGGCGCTGAACAATGAACCTCCAGGGGAAACCGGAACCAGTTGGCGTCTGGGCTAAACTTACTAACGCTTTATACTTTTTGATTTTGTAACTCAAAGAAATTGTTTTTGGAATTATAAATGCCTGGCAGCGTCACGCATCACTTTTAACATATTATCACAGCATAGCACCATATCTTACGGTAGCAAGCTATTGGAACGTAAAAAATTGTATGGTAACTACAAATTGCCGATCCAGTTCTGTTTCTACTATCGTCAAAGGCATCAGGATAATCGGCCATTGAGATTGGTCGATTTTATCGTAACGTGAAACACCTACAGACATTATGGATGGAGCAGCATGCATCGTCCTAAAAGAAAATCGAACTAATGCAGCATGTGGGCACATAATAAATTCACCAATAAAGCTAATTTCACATGTTCCGTGTATAAATTGCAACTCTGATGACTGATTTGTTAATTGTTTAATGTTTCTTATTGTACTTTGTATTTGTTTCAAAGTATTGAAGACAGTTGATAAAATCTATTAAAAAATTGCGTGCATGGTTTGTTTTAGCCTCCTACAATGATTTCATTGGAAACAAGTATAGGTCTGCCAAGTAACTCAGTCAACTAGCACCGTACGTGGAGTTAATAGGCTGACCATATAAAAAAAAGTTTATTAGTATGATTTAAACAAAAAATTAAATACTAATGGCTGTTAAATATTATATCTTGATAGGTACGCTAAATTTATATATTACAAAAAAAAAAAAAACTAAAAAATCTCCTTTCGATCAAATTAATTCCATCTAAAAAATTACTCAAATAGTCTTGGTCTTCCCTGGTATAAGAAATCTGAAAACTATCAGCAGCTATTGCAATAAGATGATTTCGATGATTCCTTATCAATCTAAGAGATTACAGTAATTTCATGACTATATGAAAAAAAAAAAAAAAAACGGTAACCGCAAGCAAATGCCGCGAATCGGTTCAACAATTACGTTCAACAAGATGATTTTTTCAAATGTAAAACATTCAAAGAATTTAACTCGACAAAGTTCATAGGGGTTATCAGAGTCGCGGGGTAAAAGTCATCTAATCACTCGAAGAGCATCATACTCTCTCTTCTCCTACTTATTGGCTTATTCGATGATCGTACCAAGCTGACGGCACAATTCTGATAATTCTGGCCCGTATAAATACGACCACTTAGTCGTTTCATCACCTCATTAGGGTTTGTCGTGTCCACCTCAGTTAAACTAGGAGAACATTGAGTATCCATAGATCGAGTGGAATAACAAAATTTTTCGAAAAAGTTTTCAAACGACGTGAAAATTCCTGCCCCGCCGCTAATAACGTCGAGTGCATTTTTCACTGGCAGTACGTACATCAATTTTTTCATATTTCTTTTCTCTCTTGTTCAGTTATTACTTTTCGTTTATCTCGTTATACGTTCGTCTTCGACTTTATTGTTTTTTTTTTTTTCACGTTGTCTTTACTATAATCGTGACGAGTTATTTTTGTAGTAAAAGACAAGCAGAAAGTTTACAACGTACTTTTCGACGTCCACATCTACAAAGGTACATCATTTCTACGGTGAACGATATCAGTTTTCGTTTGTCTCCTCATTCGTCACGCTCTTTTGTACTTTCTGTTGTGAAACTTTTCGATACCGTGAATAATAAAAATGAAGAATATTTTTTAACCGTGTTATATAGATAGAATACAAAGTCTAACGTCCAACGTGTGATTTTTATTGTTTAATTATAAAATGATAAAAATTTCGCAAGTTCAATGATCACGGGCAATACTCTGTGTGCGTTAGTTTATTCGTTTTCCGTTATTACTTCACGAGCTTGCAATTTTCACCGTACGATGTCGCCTGCGTCGCTCGGATCGGCCGTTGATTAAAAATTTCGAAAGCATTGTTCGTATACGAAAAATGCACGTAACTACCTAAAGATTGAATTTACTCAATATACCTATTCTCTATCGATCTTAATGAATTCGTTTGAAGTGACGACGATGACACGTTGACTATAATGACGATAACCAGAATGCATTGCACATGTCATATATAATGCAATGAGCAAACAGTAAACTGACGGATATTTTTACGAAACGTTATGTCCTTCGAATAATTTCAAAGAGACGCTAGTTAACCATTACGTCACTCGAGGGAACAGACACTCGCAATATCGTCCATCGTCCAGACCCAAAGAAAAACCAAATTAGTCAAATGAGTCTAATTAGGCCAAAGACAAAAAGATAATAGAAAGTCAAGTTCGAAGTACGTCCAAGTTTAACGAAATCAAAATCCGCATAGACTTCCGGTTCAAAAAATAAATTTACTCCAGTTTCCGGCCCGGTTAACCCGGCGCTGCCACAAAAAGAAACACCGTTGTGGGTCCGTGAGACCCATAGAGATGCCCTAGAGATCTATGGGCTTATTCCATGTGACTAAAGTATTAAAATCTTACCTGAAAAATATCGTACTTAAAGACCATTTTAGAAGTAGGATATTTGAATAAAATATCTACATCTGAAAAAGCTCCGGATTTCGTAGACGGACCCGGGTTAACGTTTTAGAGATTGAGTGTATTTATTTCCCATTTGAATTACACGTGTGAAATATAGCATCTATGGCATTGGTCTTATGTAAAATATTTTTTTTTTTATATATCAAACAAATAATTCATTAAGCTTTTTTCTTTCTTTCCAGGAGCGTACCATCCTCCCAAAGTATTACACCAGGGTACCCTCGATCGCCAGATCCGCGACGACGTCATCGAGTCTTGTGTCGGACTGTGCATCAAATGCTACCCTGGTAACCAATGCCAGTCCCTTTAACAGTCAAATCACATTAATAACGGATAGAAAAGGCAGCTATCCCAATGGAAGTAGCGTGTCGAGTCATTACTATGCTGAAAATTTGAGGAACAATCATCAAAGTGGATTGAAGGGCTCGCAGATTTATAACCTGGAAAAGGCAACTGACGCTGATTACAAGCAGCTCGATCCCCTCTTGTGCAATAAGGAGCATACAGAGAGTCCCGACGCGAAAGACCCCATGGATTTGCAGGATGTCAAGCAGAAGACGGCGGACAGCGTGCCGCTTACGTCATGTCAATTTCAAAGGGAGACAAAACCAGGAAAAGCAGGATACGGTGCCCAGGTCAGTGTTAATTAATGAAATATTAATTAATTATTAATATCAGGCAGTAAAATTTCTTTTCTATATGGGACGTGCAAATTTACTTGTCAATCGTTCGTATGAGTCGTTAAATTGGGAAAATTCAAATTTTCGAAAATTCATATGAAAAAAAGTCCAATTGAACCATTCAGTATGATCAATGATTCGTGCCTCTGATTAGTCTTATCATTATTATTCGTTCACATCTAAAGCTCCGATTTGACGTCACAATCGATTCGTATATGAAAGGTTTCGTAGCCTTAATGAATTTTTGTTTGCAGTCATTTTTTATATATTTTTTTTTTTTCTTCAAATCGGCTGCCCCCAAGATCAAAAAGGTTTTTGTCATTGGTTATCTGTGCTTTCGCTCACCGTTCAAAGGTGAAGGTCGCGCCGGTTATATATCCCCAAAAACGAAAGAACGAGCCAAAATGGGCAAAACAGCTGTTTTGAAATGTTCCTATTTTTGCAATATAAATCGTCACCTTGGCACATATAATAATCTCCATATATCATATATCCCACACAGTATATACATATACATATATTTCTGTATACCAATAAGTGGCAATCAGAACCGCGATCGCGTTCCCCTGCGACAAAAAGTTAATTTGAGGAATTAGAAGCAAGATTTAAAGTTAGCGCCGCAATGGGCTTGGCCGCTTATGGTCATTAAAACGCAATTAGTACCGTTAACGCCTCGCGTAATGACTACGTGTCGAAGGACAATGATTTTTACAGCGACCGAGCAAACAATTGCTACTAATGGAAATCGCTTTACGCTTTGGCAACTTTTGCTAAGAAAAAAAAAAAAAAAAATAATAATTTTTTCTTCCTATTCATCAAACAGAACGTAGACAGGTGCTAAATCGATGACGTGTCGCACGTGACTTTTCGACTAGCGTCATGATCTTTTTCTTCTATGTTAAATATATATTTAAAAGTTATATACGGTTATTTACATACATATACATATATACACCGTGTAACACTTTAATAGAGATTTCGTCAAATTTCGCAATAGGTAACACGTAAGACAACGCATGACATAAAAAAGTTTGCTCCAAATTCGGATAAGGCGTACGTACACATATATGGATATATGTAAGTGAAATGAAATTGATATACAGATAAGGTCAGAAAGAAAAGAGGCTTATGTCGTTAAGCGCCAGTAGTATGAATCAGACGTGGTCAGACAGCGAATACGATGGCGATCCGAATAATGTACCCAAGGAGGTCTGTGACCGATGAAGATTTCTTTCTTACCGACAGAGACAAAAAATGACTGCCCGTCGCGATGTCTTTATTGCGTACAGAATAAATACGCAATCCACGACCTTTACATATAAATAGTTTACGCGCATTAGAAACAGCCTTTGGGATCCTTGCGAGACTTTTTTCTCTTCATTGTTCCTTCCGTCTCGAGGATATAGAAATAATTTAAACTTCATCTTGCTTGGCGCTCGAGTAAATCTATTGATATTATTTTTTTTTTTTTTTTTTCGTTTTCACGTAACTGCAATCATTTGCATACACGTGATTCACGCTCTCGTACTCATTCGCGAATCCGTAAATGGGACTTCGCGACCGTGGCTGCATTTTGCGATATGTTAACACATAGAGACGCGTCTTGCAGATGGTAAACTATGCGGATGGAATGCTCAATTCTATTTCAGGGATGCAAATAATTATGTGTGTGGCATTGTGAGAACCTGTCGTTCGTTGTGAGTGACCCTTGAGGAATATTATATATATATAAATATTTATATATAACAAAAGCATATGCCGTGAAATGTTATGAAATTTTAATAGCCGTTTGTTAAGATTCGCGAAAAAAATTTCTTTAAATTAAGGAGCATTTTCATGACGCGAAATTTTATTGAATCGAGTGGACGACGCTTGCTAGTAGTTTAGGTACGGGCGTGGTCAGACGTTTCCATGTGTACGACACTCAGCAGAAGGCTTCTTGCCAGTGAAATTATTAAGGGATATGACGTCATTATTTTATTCCGCAATATCAATTTTTTCTCTTTTTTTTATTAAAAATGTATCGATCGGGCTTCTGATCAATATTTTTTTAAATACCGCCAATAGTCAGTATAGCGCACGAGCGTGGTCGTTATTTTTCTATTTTAACGGAGCGTACCGTGACATTTCGAAAAAGCAACAACTATACTGTCATTTAGTCTTGCACTGGCTGTCAAACTACATTGTTATTCCTTAATTGAGCATCTCTAAGGACGCGACCTTCGCAATGCGATCGTCGGTAGCATCGCTAAAAAACTGCCAAAAGCAAAACGGATGTGCGTAAAATTTCGGAAAGATAATTTTTTGTATCCTTCTTATCTATCAGTTCTATATACTCACGTTAAGTCAAAATTTCGTATCGTGACTTCGGTATCTCTGCGTTGAGTCTTCTCGATTGCCAAATACTTCAGTTCGTTACAGGACGTGCGTTACTTTCTGTCTGTTTACTTTCAAAAACGTAACCTTTTGTTGGACACTTATTTTTTTTAGACGTCAAAATTTTAACATCTGTCACTAATGTCAAAAAAGTTGAAAAATAATTGGTCTGCGTGACCGATGTTTTTTTTTTTTTTAGATATTTACGCTACACCGGTAGAACCAATAGACCGTTTACGAACTGTATTAAAAAAAAATGAAAAAAAAAAATATCGAATGGAAAGATTCAAACGAAAATCATTCTTAGCCCACGGTAAGAAAGACGATTAGGAACGACTCTTACTCTTTCGAAAGACTAAGGACGTCGCGACGGTCCCGTAACGCACTGATTACTCACTGACGAAATGTACTTGGCTCAATCGAAAATCCATGAAAAAAAAAAAAGGATCAAGACTATTCTTTAGTACCACGAAACTAGTTGACTTGTAAATTCACAGAGGTCACTAGTGTCACGAGGACGAGCCACGACAGCTCAGAGCAAAATACGACTCGAAAGATGACGACGGTATATAATAAAGAGGATTAAGCGTCGAATCATAGCTCGAAAGGCAAATTTGCGAAATACTGACTCAAAGAGCATTAGAGGTATGGCGAATATAAAAAAAATGGAACGCACGTACGTAACTACTAGTCGCATTTCACCGGATGGAAAATCACCGTGGGTTCTCGAATTGTCTTTTGAGAAGGGGAAAGTGGAGGGGGGGCGGGGAGGAGGACAAGGACATTTTTTTTCTAAATCAAAATTTACCGATCTACATGTCTACATGGAGTTACAAGAATCGCCCGACAAGAAGTACCTCGTGCCCACGAGTTTGAGAATTTTGGAACACGCGATGAGTCATATATTCGAAATCGGGTCACTCCTCGACCTGAAGGATCAAATAACGAATACATTACACATATACTTATATGAAAGATTAATGTAATTTTTTTATATTATCAAGATCAGTCGACGTGTTAGAAACTCGGGAGACACAATAAAAAAAAAAAAAATACAACGTAGCTGCACTTGACTTTCGTAGTCAATAGACGCGCGTGTCTCGATCAGGTGTAAAATTGCTTCCATTTCCCTTTTAAGCAAGGAATATACCGACTGTGCCAATTATTTAACGAACAATCGATCAATTGTTTAAAAATTGCGCACTCGCGACGCATTCTTCGTGACAAGGGATCGTAACGTCATCGTTCACTTATCTAAGGCGAATGACGACCTTGCGCGCGATCGGTAATAATTTAACACGTACCAAGTCCTGCGCTACCGGTCGTCCTTAACTAACTAACTAACTACAGATCTTAACGATCGTACTCTTTCTACGACTGAATGACGTGCGATAGATAGGACTGTTCTCAATAAATCGATAAGCGCAAGTATACGTGCCAGTTTCTCATTGACGAAGGTGGAAACTGATGGGAGCCATGATCGATCGATTTCATCATGAACATTTTTGATATCAATAAATTCAATATCAATAATTCGATCGATCGAAATCACGTGAATTCGTGTACCGAAAAACTTACGTCAATCGTCGCGTCGTAAAATAATCGCTGAATTGATTAACGAAATCATTCGAAAAGAAAAAGCCAAAAAATTGGGAATTTTAAGTAAACGATACGAAAAAAGCACTTAATACGTGGGTCAATAATTCGTACCATTTCAGAGTCTGTTTTATTCATGACCCCATGTTAAGTACAGAGGGACTCGACTCAAGAGACCATATTCCAACACGATCTTTGGCGTACCAAGGAATTTCGAGAGTCTAAAGAAGAGTGTAGAAAAAAAAAAAACAAAAAAAGAGCCCAAGGCAATACCGACCGTGCTAGCTGGTACTGTTAAAACGAAAAATATACCGATGAAGCAGCGTATACGATTACATCTCGATATCAAAGATAATTGGCATAGAAATAAAAAGAAAGAGAGAGATAAACAGACAAGAAGTCTGATTAATAAGAGTTCATAGAAAAAGAGAGTCGAGTAGTGACGAAGAAGGATGGGAAGGGAGAAAGGAGCTGTGCGGTGGTAAAGAGGCAAAAGGCAAAGAGTAAAGAGGTGTAAGCATTGAAAGATCGTTATTCAAAAAAGCGCGCGCTATTCGAAATTACTTAACGTATTCATAATAATTCTCTATTATGACCATCTATGGAAATGAATACGTATATAGGCATATATACGAGAATAGGTACATATATATATATGTCTTTTGAATATAAAAATTTTTCAGGTATATCTGATATTTTTTTACATATAAGCGAATATGCGTAGTTTTACACGAAAAGACCGTAAATCCCTTTAATTTTCTTGTGAACGTATGTATCCATTGGTCTTTTCTTTTTTTTTAGTATATGATATTATACAGAGACGAATCGTATAGGACAATGCAGGCAGATGTAAATGGCTTTACCACTGAGATCCAATGAATAGTATACGCATATACTTGCGCGTTCTATGTATATGTGCACGAATGTACCTACGATTCGCGAGCGATGGACATCGAGGAAGAAGGGGTAGCCGGCCCCCAGCGTGCTTCCTATATAAGAGAACCAACGGTCCACGAGTGTCAATAGCTTATTATTCCGTGACACCAAAAACTTCCACTCGATCGGCAATCCACTTCGATCCAATAAGAATAAATTGTTGGATCATTGAACGTCATTTTCTCGTTTCTACAGTCATATTGCATTGTTGTTGTTATCGTATTTAACGCGATCGACTTTCGTCATCGTTTCGATCAATAAAGAGAAGCGCGAAGTACTTTTAGTCGCGTACAACTTCAGACGCTTCATAGAGTGAATGCGAGTTAACGTGGTTTCGCGCCCGCGGAATTTTCGAAATTTTTTCGACTTTTTTTCTCGTCAAAATAGTCGCGCAAAAAGTATTCGTCATGAAGATATTAATGAGAGCGGATACCCATATTAATATAGAAGTGCCAGGGAACACACCTATTGCGAAATGTACCTTCAGCCAGGTATTCGATTTTTGTAATAAAAATTGGACTTTTTTTTGGAACAAAAAACTTTGGGGACTATCTTCATTTATAATTTTTTTCAATTGGTCATTTTTTTTTATTCTTGTGGATTTTTTTTTATTCATACTTTTTGCATTAAGCCTTCGAACTTAATGATGTTAAAACATTGTTGGGGATTTTTTTAAGTGTATCAGTTTTTTTAAGGAAACCATTTTTTTATAGGTACTCGCGGCCCTATCGGTATCGTTGGGATCGATGGTGGTCGGATTTTCGTCGTCCTATACGTCACCAGCTCTCATAACCATGTACAACGATACTACAACGCCGTTAGATCTGACACCACAAATTGTAAGTACTATTTCTTAAATACATTAAAATGTACCAAAATATTCTCATAATCGCATTGACACATTCGTATCATGGACAGTTATTCAATAAAAATCATTTTACATCTTGTCTCGAAAAATGTCAAAAGGTCGACACGTTCAAAGTCCTTGATGATTAAATTTGCAAAAAAAAAAAAGGTCAAATCCACATTTTTGCTATTGCCAAAACCGGTTATGGTATCAATCACTTTTTCCGTATCTCCCAATCCCTTGAATAAAATTCGCGAACGCAATGTTATTCGGCATCGAATCGCTCATTGCAATTATACACGTTTCCTTATGTGGTTTCAATTGGCAAATAACAAGGACCGTCGGTTGTTTCTACCGAATATAGAGAGCGGCGTCAATTATACAAAAAAAAAAGATTCGTTTGAATTAATTACAAACGATTATCGATCCGAATTAGGTATACGAAATGAGAACCCCCGGGCATGCAAAATCTCTAAATGGCAAAGAAAGAGGCAGCCATGATCGATATTTGGGGCGTCCTTGTGTTTTCAGTTTCTTTGTTGCTCTTCGCCATCATCTAGAATATTCTTGGTGCATTCACCGTTACTAGGTCACTAATAATACAGACACCATATACGTTAGTCTATTCAAGAAGACAGCCATGCATATAAGTGACATATCAGATAAATTAACACGTTGGCCGCCGCGACAAATTTCTTACAATGTAATTTATATGGACCGGTGACCCCCACGACATTCAACATGTTAAACGGCAACTTTTCCAAATCATATTCCAAACGATGAAACACACTGTGCAATAAAATGCAGTGTTTGAAATAAAGAAAAAAAGTTAACGAATGGCAAATGCAAATAAAACCAAGTCGACGACGCGACTGTTTGGAAATTTTCGAGGTTATGGTTACGAAGCTAAAACGTTAAAACTCCTTCGATATCAAAAGATCAATCGATGGTTAAAAAGTTAACCTCACATGCGTCACTAGTCTAGTGGTCAGGGGCTCGATCGTTCGATTACTGACCCGATTGGTTTAAGCATCCTCAGAGAAGATCGATTAACACGATTGGCCAATTCCCTGACCACGTCGGTATTAAAAGTTAAATAAAATTTGAGGCTCCCTTGAGTTTTTGAATTTCGCGCTATAGTCGTTGTCGAAAGATCAACGTCCGTAAGTCGAACTGCTATACCAATCAGTTGAGAATTCCATGTAAACTAAAGTCCGAGTATATACCCGGTGAATGAATTTGAAAAAGACGAAACTGGTTTTAGAAAGTGTTTATACATAATTTCGCAAGTAATCGTACCACGAGTGCCATGCTCTGTTCGCGAAACTGGAAAAAAAAATTAGAAAACGACCATCTAAAAAATTGCTCCCGGAAGTAACGAGAAAGACCCGGAAGGTTAGTTACTTGGTAAATCATTCAATACGACCCTGTATACGACATTAAAAAACCATAGACAATATCGTGAGTCGATGATACGTGACAGCAATCCCAAAATCAAGTACATTTATGGTCCCTTGCGAAAAACCATAACCTATCATCGACGATACGTTACTTAAAACCGTACGATAACCCATGAACGACTCAAGGAAGGTTATTGAATACAAAGATTCTACGTGCACGATACAAGTTGAATATAAATCAGAAGTGCAATTGTAATTCTTACAATTGACTTTGCAGGAATCGTGGATCGGTAGCATTATGCCACTTAGTGCACTTTTTGGCGGAATTGCTGGTGGTCCGGGCATCGAATATCTTGGAAGAAGAAATACCATTTTAGCTACGGCCTTTCCATTTATCGGAGGTGAGTGATATAATATTTACTTGAACTATGCTTATCTATTATACATACGACGGAGACGCTATTTTGCAAAGTCAATTTGCTAGGAAAAACATGACCCGTTTCACTCCCGCATTGGCACTTTATTGCGTTACGTAAAATTTAATAAGAAAACAATACATATTTTGCCCAGTATACATTGTCGTATGTACGCTCGTTCTAAATCGGACGTACGAGTAGTAATTGTAAAGAGCTTGAGGCATGACCTTGTCTTCGAGTTATGCAATTTTTCATGAATTAATAACAGTATCTAAGATTGTCAGAAGTGACAGGCCGAGGCGCCTCCGTAAGGTGGGCGTCGATTACGCGTCGTCGTGGGAATCGCTTAACCGGACAATCGTTCTTATCACACAGTCATACTACGATGTTTATGATTACGTATAGCTACTTCACATAGTGCGACAGTTATTGTGTTGTATTAATCAATCGAATGCCTCGTATGCTAGTGCAGCTAATTGAATTTGCATCTACGACTAAGCCATTAAATCGACTATTACAAATATTGTGCCTATTGTATGTATTTCGTATAATGAAATGTTTGAAATAACATTTTTTATTACTCTTTTCGCAAACTGATCTTATATTTATAATTGATAGAGTCAAAAGTTTTTGATTGAAAAGCATAATTTATTGACAGTTTGGTTTTATTTTTGTTTTAGCCTGGCTGTTGATCGCCCTGGCTACTAATATCCCAATGATCCTGGCTGGAAGAGCTTTGAGCGGCTTTTGCGTGGGTGTCGCATCCCTTGCCTTACCCGTATACTTAGGCGAGACAATCCAACCGGAAGTCCGAGGAACATTAGGTTTATTACCGACGGCCTTTGGTAATACCGGTAAGTTTAAAATTATCCTATGTCTGGTTTCTTCGAAACACTTAATGAGTCTTGAAGTAATGAAAATCTTAATGACATGTTTATCTTTCTGGCGCAGGAATTTTATTATGCTTCGCAGCCGGTATGTACCTAAACTGGTCGCACCTGGCCCTACTCGGTGCAACACTACCGATACCATTCATGATCCTGGTGTTCATGATCCCTGAGACTCCAAGATGGCACATCTCGAAGGGCAAGACGAAGAAGGCCCGCAAAGCTCTGCAGTGGCTTCGTGGCAAGAATACTGATATATCCGAGGAACTAACTGCAGTTGAGAAATCACATGTTGACAGCGAAAGAAACGCCTCTCAGAGTGCCTGCGGTGAACTGTTTAAAGGAAATAACTTGAAGCCACTTCTGATCTCTCTGGGACTCATGTTCTTCCAACAGATGTCTGGTATCAATGCCATTATCTTCTACACCGTCGAAATCTTCCAGGTACATAAAAAAAAATTTCTGAATGGTCCTGGCTCCATTGGAGATCCTTATTGCAACCTTAACCTGAAGGGATGAAGAGAAAAAAAGTTAATAAATGATATTTGCTCTATTTACAGAATGCTGGCAGCACCATCGACCAAAACATCTGCACGATCATCGTAGGCATCGTGAATTTCTTGTCCACGTTCATAGCCACTGCTCTGATCGATAGGCTAGGACGCAAGGTTCTCCTTTACATCAGTAGCGTGTCGATGATCCTGACACTGGTGACTCTGGGCTTCTTCTTTTACCAAAAAGAAAGCGGAGCTCATGTTGCGTCCTACGGATGGTTGCCACTTGCTAGCTTGGTCATCTACGTAATTGGTTTTTCGCTTGGCTTTGGCCCAATCCCATGGCTCATGATGGGTGAAATACTTCCGGCCAAGATCAGAGGATCAGCAGCCAGCATTGTCACCGGTTTCAATTGGTCGTGCACATTCATCGTGACCAAGACCTTCAAGGACCTCAGCAAGGCCGTCGGTGATGGTAACACCTTCTGGCTCTTTGCTGTGATCTGTGTCATCGGTTTGATCTTCGTTGTGATCGCAGTACCTGAGACGCGAGGTAGGTCCTTGGAAGAGATAGAGAAGAGGCTAACGGGACCAGTGAGAAGAATGAGTGCAGTCGCTAACATGAAGCCAATGCCGACGGCGTGTTAGATTATCAAGTGCGGATGATCTTTACTTGCGCCAAAAAGTGAGAATTGATGAAAATCATTCGTCGTAGTCATTTCCGGTAGATTATCTAGTTCGAAAGTAGTTCAGACGTCCGTGCGGAACATCGATCGTGTCTTGTCAGGGCGAGGAGCGGCACTAGAAAAACATAAACGCGAAAGAAACCTAATGATTTAAGAATCTTTTGAAAGGCTCCATACCAAAATATTGGAAACAATTGATCTGCCATACTTTCAATCAGCATTAGTGATCAATTTTCTTCAATTGACTTGCTCTCTTTCTCTTTATTACTTAATCAATTTTATATCGACTTTTCCGTCGCAGTGCCTCTCATCACCCTACTCATTAACTTTGCTCTATTTATTTTAAATTTGTTCACTCTAATTTTCATCCCAACACCTTTTATAAACTTCTGTACTTCGTTATCTTAAGGCCGCGTTTCTATACTGTTCTATGGTTATATCATGTGGAATACGAAAATTATTCGTCAATCATCGACATCGTTAATCATTATTATCTCTATAGGTAAAAACTTTGATACGACGTCGATTATTGTCTTTCTATATTTATACTTTAATTTTGATTTTAACTGACAGACACGAAGAGGTCCGCGTAGACTGCTCAAAATACAAAAGAACTCTCATTCTCGTATTTACCTAGCTCGTTCCTATGGGACTCTAGAATCCCTTGTGACTTCTTGACCTACGTCAGGGTCCATTGTGATACATCAGAGTCTTGCATTTGAATATAGGAGATGACGGATAAGTAATTGCTGTTGACTAGATGTATAGCTTCTGTTCTTTGTTATTCGACAATCCTACAGAGTCTACCTCAAGCCAATAATGTTGCACGGATGCGTACAGATTTACCAACGGTGTATATGGAGGTATCATTACTTATTGTTATCAATTATTTAACTAATTGAAATATACGCGTACGCGCGTCTGAGCCTATGCGCGTGGGCGTATATGATATATTTAGATATATAAATATATATATATATATATGTACGAATGCGTATATATGAATAGTCACAGGCTTACGTAGGTATTTTTGGTCGACATGTAGATAGTCCGTGTAAATATTACAAATGCGACAGAAAGTGTATTAGATAATAAGGGACAATAGTAGAAAATATATTTTTTAAATAAGTCAACTAGTAAAAACGATACCCAATATGAGTCTAAAACGAATTCCACTAGTACTTTAAAATTTGAAAATGAAAATATTTAGAGTATAGTTGAAAGTAGAGACAATTGAAAGCTTTAAAAATTTCGGAGGGTAAGATTAATTCGTTAATCGACTATTATTATCTTTGTTGTTATTGTTATTATTATAATTATTATTATTATTGAGGGCATACGTGAAAATTGATTCTTACACGTTGACGTACGTATGTACTTAAACTTTTTTTGAATCGTATAATTCAGTGCTTTTGCTTTTGAAAGAACAAAAATAAGGAAGGAATCGTTTATGAAATTAAATTGTTTTGAATCTCATCCTTGCGTAGTAGCAAGCGGTGATACCTGATAATATCATTTAATAATTTAATTGTAGTCATGAATATCAATAGGGATGACAATTGTCTCTTTAGTTTTTATAAAAGTTTTAATAGTGCATACTGTGTATATTTATTCTGACAAGATTTCATTCTACAATGACACGATAAATGATTACTTCAGGCTCTGATTACCTGTTGTTACAAAGTACGATGAGTCTATGGTAGCCTTAATGCCTTGAACATTGAAACGACAAGTACAATAATTGTTTTTCATTGAAAGATTTATTGATTATGAATTTTTAACGAGTGTTACATTAGATACAGAAATATATGATCATCTATATTTTTGAAAAAGTGCATCGAATTTATGGACATTAGAATCTAATGTCCAAAACAGTTTTGAACATTAAAACTTAATTATTGTAGAGGTACTTATTGTATGTATGGTTTATGAAGAGAGCATCCAGCAAGCTAAATATTTTGGATAATTTAATACTCAATATAAGTTTATACAGACACTGTACATTCCAGATACTTTTATGACAATGGAAAGATACAGATATATCTTTATGTAAACCTGTTAATTATTTATGCCTCTCTAATACCTCCTACTCTTCCAGTAATAATAACTATTTATTGCTTGATTTATGAGTGAAATTTGATGTTTTATCGAACAGCGCATCACAAGAAAACTTTTTTTTACATATTTATACATACAAGTAAATTATGATTTTTATCTTCATATAATAATGTACAAATTACATCACATAAAACAAGCATACAAATGTAAGTTCTATATATAAAAAATAATAAGAAATATGGAAATAAATTTCTGTACAAGAAATAAGAGTTCAAAAGGATATATAGGATATTCCTTTCAGAAAAGTACCAACTGATGCTGTGATGCGAGTATGATATAAATCATCACATGCTATAACAACTCTAAAAGCGTACACTCAATTCAATAAAATTACTAAGCCAAATTTATTATGACTATAAGAAGTAACATGAAATAAGCAATATGTAGTTTCACGCTGTCCCAATGTCTACAGTATGATTTCCCTAATTAAAAAAACAAATATTTTTTTATATGAATAAAATAATGATCATTGAGAAACCAGATAAAGCTTAGAATTCTCTCAAAATTAAAAATATAGTACCAGCTTAGAAAGAATTACTTGAAAGTAACAATGAAACGAGAGGTTATGTTACGGTAACTATATGAACTTACCCATTACTTGGACGCGACAAATAGCACACGTATCACACTCGACGTCCCAACTCCACATAGCCACTGCATTCCATTTTTTTAATGTAAAAAGCTTATCTGTCTTTAAATTATCACCATCACCCCGATCTGTATTATCTTGTTCCGAGTCTGCCATGTTCACAACTTCAGGTTTGTTATTCAAGCGTGTCAAACCACTACAAGAAACAGCGCAATCTGTCAATATGCAGACCTATTTTGAACGACATCGGATAAAAGATATGTCGGTAATAATTAAACGGAAAAAGAATGAGATTTTTTTAAAAAGAATTTGGAGAAATGTATTACGTAATATAATTAGAATTTCAAACTATTACACTGATTTCTCTATTAAAAATATATATTTTTTAAAAATATTTATCTAGTTTTAGCATTGATTTCATGAAGGGGTTGATAGTGTTTCATATAGTTTCATCTCTGCATATGGTCTTGTAAAACAGTCCCTAGTGTAAATCGAATTATCCTAAAGCGAATTTTCTATACGTAAATTCTGTAATAAATAAATTATATAGTGAATAGTCCTTTGAAGGCTAATGTAATAAGGAAACAATCTTTTGTCGCAAACGATTGATTTCAAATATTCGAATTCTATCGGTCTGTGTGAGTTTCTATCACTTCTTTTTACTAGAGTTTTGTAAAAATACTAAATACAATGCTTTCCATATATCTTCCAGCATTGTAAAGTGTGAATGGCATTACATTCGTTATTATAATGATACCCTAGTTCTGTTAGCAGATGATACAGAAAAAAAAATTGAAAAACGAGTATTTTAGAACACAGAATTCTATAGCCACCTACTTTGATTTACTGACAGTCCGAACTGGCGAAGAACATTTCTTAGATTTTAAAATGTCGGAATCGTGGGAATTATACAACATTTTGTATGGAAAGACTTCGCTACCAAAAATGTCGCCAATTCCGGATATTGATCAATTCAAAGACAACGACGAGATGGAAGAAAATCCATTATGCACTTTTCAACTACAGAAAGTAACCTTTATAAATTCTTACATAATTATTGATTCACGATAAACCATAATTACGAATTCTAGGTACGTAAGCGGGAATTTAACAACATGATAGAAGCAGTGGCAAGCAAAGCAAAAATTGCGGAATTTCGTACTGGCGTCAAAGAGGACATACGAAAATGCCAAATCAAAATGCCACAAGCCCATTATTACGAAAAAATGAAAGAATTTGCAGAAATGTTACCAACTGTTGGTCTTCTTCCGGTAAATACATTTTTCGGTTATATTTGAACACCATAAAACACTCTGCAACAATATATAGAAAATATTTTTTTAATTCTTAACACAGGACTGGGAACGAAACATAAGAAACTTAGTACCAAAGTCTCTGCGAATAAAGTGCAATGAATTTTTTGAAAATCAATTGAACGAGACAAAGACTCGTTATTATCAAGAAATGCACGATATGGCGGTAAGGCGTATTATCGCGAATGAACATGGCAATAAATGGCCTGAAAATGTTGAACCAGCGTACAAGTATCAAGGACGTACAAAATTCCGTCCAAAATTTCTAAAAAATCGTTGCATCATTACCAAAAAATATTATTTCCCACACAAACTCATCAGAAACATAATATCACGAGCGTATTTTGTGTTGCCTGAATTGATTGTCGTTTTTCGACGTTATCACTCTTCTGGATTTCAAGATCTACACAGGTACGTTATATTAAACGCGTGTGCTCTTGCAGGATTTTGGGTAACATTTGAATTCTCTTTAGGCTATTTGATCTAATTGAAGGAGACATGAAAAAAGGTTCGCTGATAATAACAAACACTTATTATACTGATATAGTAAGATTGATATCACAACCACGTTACATTCACGATGTACCGCCTAAAATTGTGCCGAATTTTTTACGCTGTGCTTCTAAAATTCTCGAACTTCAAATAGTGAACCGTATGATGAACACTATAGAACATTTATTAGAAGTATTAAGCGATTGGAATACAACGCCGTTATTAAGGGTAATTGAAATTAATTACACGATACACATAAGGATATGCAACATGAATTTAATGCAATATTTAATTTCGTTTAATCAGTTGGAATTGAAGTGTGAGAACCATGAATTATTTGTGTTTCCATTATTAAGTGATATATACGCAATATTTCATAAATTAATCGACCAAATAGCAAATATTGCACAATCGCTGCAGACTCTAGAGTCCTGGGTGAATATTAAAACGGAACAGGAATTTATTCCTGTCGTTTTACCAGAGTGGTATGTAAAGCAATCTCATTCTCGATTAGACGCCATTCTCGAGAATATGTATTCGCCGTTAAATGAATACGTGAAAAGCTTACATGAGCGTTTTGGAGTTGTATACGATCCAGAAACTCATAAGGATGTCGTAAAATATGTTGCCGAAGGACACGATTTTGACAATTGTGTCGCCAGAGTCGAGGATTTCAATAGGTTCATAAGAGAGATTAATGGATTGGTAAATAATTAATCCAATCGCCAAGATAATCGTAATTGACTTGTATACTTCTTCTGGTAATAATCTATTGAAATATTTAATTATCATAGACTGGAAATGAATATTTTTTTATCGGTCGGCTTCGGCAAGAGGACGCGAAGGCCGGATTGACTAAATACACGAAGGACGTCCGCGAATTAATAATTGGCGAATTAATTAAACGTCATCGTAACTTTAATTTAGATATTTGCGAGACTTTTGAGAGACTTGAAGAACGCGCCCTCAATATCCCTCGCAACACGAAAGAATTGTTGGAATTAGGTTTGGGCTAATGGACTATTATACTTTTTTTTCGAAAATTTGTGAATCGATAAAACTTAATCATCACTTAAACTAGGTAAATATATGGTATACGCTACTTCGACTCTTATGGAAGAACTACGTGAGAAGATTACACATTCGTTATCCATAATGGCTTCTCTAATTGAAATGACTGCATTGGATCAGGATCATATAGAATTGAACAATAAGACAATACATTGGCTTAAAAGGATAAGACCAGTTTTTGAGCAAAACGGTTCGATGTTCGAGCAGATGAAATTTGATCTAGAGGAACAGTTGCAACAGAAAGCATCAGTCTTGGGCAGTCAGGTTGAACAAATGTTTCCAAGGTATCAGTATCCTTTTAATTAACTTACAAATTTCTTTTATCAAATAATTTCAATTTCATATTAGACTTTCTATAATGAACGATATGGACGATATTAATCGTATAAAGGATTACATTGAGGATATGAGGAAATTCGTACGTGGATTGGATCGTATGGATGAGGAAGCAATGTGGATAAATCGAGAGGAATCCCTTTTTCAATTTCCGAAAACTCCTTATCCTAGAATTAAAGAACTCAAGGAAATTATTATGCCTTATTATAATCTGATATATCGTGCTTATCAGTGGCAACGCGACATAGGAGTTTGGCTTGACGGTCCTTTTGAATATCTTGACTCGAATATCATTGAGAACAAGACCACGGATTACTTCACAGACTTTACAAAGATTAGCAAGACATACAAAACAAAGATAAAGATGCACAATGCTACGAATTACCAATACAGGTTCCAAAAAGTTGCTTAAGCTAAATATTGCTGTATATTAATTATTCAAACAATCTTTCTGGTAGCTTTGCAGGCTCTGTGGATGATCCTGATCCATTTCAACAACCAGCGCCAATGAAACTTTGCTTTCAGTTAATTGAACATATTAAGTGGTTCAAGGTACATAGTTATTATCATATTATTTAGTTGATATTCTATACTTAATTTCATTTTTGATAGAACTACGTACCATTAGCAGTATGCTTCTGTAATCCTGCACTACGCCAAAGACATTGGGATGAAATGTCTGGTATTGCTGGTTTTGACTTAACCCCAGATGCTGGCACAACACTGCGAAAAATTATTGATATGGATTTAATAAGTGATTTGGACAAGTGAAAATTAGTTATATTCCTCCTACTACGGTTGATAATTAGAATAATAATTCATCCAACTTTGTATCACAAGGTACGACCTGATAAGTGTGAGTGCGACAAAAGAGCTCTCTCTCCAGGAGCTCCTGTCAAAAATAACTCATGAATGGGACGGAGTGAACTTCACAACTATGATGTTCAAAGATTCGGGTGTTCATATATTAACACAGCTTGACGATATTCAAGCATTGCTAGAAGAGCACATCGTCAAGGTTCAAGCAATGCGAGGTTCAGCATTTGTGAAACCCATTGAGCAGGAAGTGAAGGTGTTTTATGATTTGATTCTTCGAATACAAAAAACCATTGATGAGTGGACAAAGGTATCAGGTTTTGAATTAGAAAGTAAGAAGAATTATTTCTTCTAATTCAGTTATATAAATAATATATCTCTCATAGGTTCAAGTACAATGGATGTATCTGCTACCGATATTCTCAAGCAAGGATATTGTTGCTCAGTTACCTGAAGAAGGTATTTTATTCTCAGAAGTTGATGGGACTTTTCGTAGAGCAATGCAAGGAGTAGCAAAGGATGCTCGTGTGAAAGAGACTGCTGGTTCAGTAAGACTTCTTAAAATTCAATTTATATAGATCATAGTAATATATTCTATACTATATCCTATAACAGTAATTCTGTAAAAAAAAATATTTATTTAGGTTGGACTATACGAGGCTATGAAGGATGCAAATGAAATGATGGAAAAAGTTAATGACGGTGTCACTAATTATTTAGAGAAGAAGAGATTATTTTTTCCACGTTTCTTCTTTCTCAGTAATGATGACATGCTCGAGATACTCTCTGAGACTAAGGATCCCCTACGTGTGCAGCCTCACTTAAAAAAATGTTTTGAGGGAATTGCTAAACTTGGGTAGCTAAACCTATAAACGCTACTATTTTTATTTATAGTTAGTTTAATACATTTCTTAATTTTTTATAGATTTAATGAAGATTTGGAAATTCATTCAATGTTCAGTGACGACAAAGAAGAAGTTAAATTTCAAGATATTATATCCACTGCCGCAGCTCGAGGATGTGTCGAACGTTGGCTTGTACAGGTTTGACAATTTATATATTTGTTCTTGCAATTATCGCTTATTACAGTACAATCGTTCAACAGGTTGAAGAGGAAATGGTCAAGTCAATTAGACATGAGATACTAATGAGTTATTTTGATTACGAAGTGAACGAACGTGTAATGTGGGTGCGAATTTGGCCAGGGATGGTTGTACTGTGCGTATCGCAAATATATTGGAGTATAGAAGTGCAAAATTGCTTAATGACACACATAATTTCGACTATGACGTCTCTGTATGACAAATTGAAGGCACAGATTTTAGAAATGGTCAATTTGGTAAAGGGTATATTTTCAAAACTCCAAGAATTTCACAAAAGCTCGGTATCAATATAAAATATCTATATCAAATTTTGGACTATTCATATATTTCAGGACAATTATCAAAGCAGAATCGTACCACCTTAAATGCACTAATTACTATCGACGTCCATGCCCAGGATGTTGTTAAACTATTGATAGATAAAAATATCACTCACGAATCTGATTTTGAATGGTTGGCACAACTGCGATATTATTGGGAAGATAATGTCCTTGTCAGAATTATCAATGCAACTGTATCTTATGCTTATGAATATCTTGGAAATTGTCCTCGATTGGTTATCACACCGTTGACAGACAGGTACATGACATATTAAAAAAATAATAATAAAACCAAATTAATTAAATCATTAATTAAATGTTCAATAGATGTTATCGAACCTTGATCGGTGCCTATTCTCTCCATTTAAATGGCGCTCCCGAAGGTCCAGCAGGCACGGGAAAGACAGAAACAACAAAAGATCTGGGCAGAGCAATAGCCGTTCAATGCGTAGTGTTCAATTGCTCAGATGGTTTAGATTACAAAAATATGGGTAAATTCTTCAAAGGATTGGCATCTTGTGGTGCGTGGGCATGCTTCGATGAGTTCAATAGAATCGAACTAGAAGTACTTTCCGTGGTCGCTCAGCAGATCCTGTGTATAGTGCAAGCAGTACGTGGCAACTTGGAGACATTTATATTCGAAGGAACAGAGTTGAGATTAAATCCAGCTGTTTACGTTTGTATCACTATGAATCCGGGATACGCAGGCAGATCTGAACTTCCTGATAACTTGAAGGTCCTCTTTAGGACAGTAGCGATGATGGTACCTGATTATGCCATGATTGGCGAAATATTTCTCTACTCTTCAGGATTTAGCACTGCCAGAGTGCTGTCCATTAAAATTGTAACGACCTATAAACTTTGCTCAGAACAATTATCATCTCAATCTCACTACGATTATGGAATGCGTGCTGTGAAGACTGTACTGACTGCTGCGCAGAATATAAAATTGAAGTTTCCAAACGAAGATGAGATGATTCTTTTACTTCGTTCCATCATCGACGTCAATCTTCCAAAATTCTTAGCACACGATGTACCCCTCTTTCAGGGTATCATCTCGGATTTATTTCCTGGAGTTGAATTGCCATCGCCAAATTATGACATTCTTCTTAAAGCCGTTAACGAAGTTGTCCTCAAGAAGAATCTTCAGCCAGTTGATGGATTTCTATTAAAAATTATACAGACCTTTGAGATGATGATAGTTAGACATGGATTCATGCTGGTAGGAGATCCTTTTGGTGGAAAAACGTCAGTTTTGAGAACTTTGGCTGATGCGCTAACTTTGATGCACGAATGGGGCGATGAAAATGGCGCAGTAACAAAGTACACGACTGTCAATCCAAAAGCAATAACCATGGGCCAATTATATGGTCAATTTGATCCAGTATCATCGGAATGGACCGATGGAGTGTGTGCCGTTGCTTTTAGGCGATACTGTACTGAAGATACTCCAGATAGAAAATGGCTCATCTTTGATGGACCGGTAGATGCTGTATGGATTGAGAATTTGAATACTGTATTGGATGACAATAAGAAATTATGTTTGACATCTGGTGAGGTCATGCAAATGACAGGTGTCATGTCAATGATTTTTGAAGTTATGGACTTACTTCAAGCTTCACCGGCTACTGTGTCACGTTGTGGAATGATCTATATAGAACCACACGTTCTAGGCTGGCGACCATTCCTTAAATCCTGGATCAATAATGTAGATGAAATATGGCGTGGTGAGAACGAAGAAATCTTGGAAGCATATTTTGAATGGCTGGCTGATCCTTGCTTGGAATTTATTCGCAAAAGATGCAAATCGACCATTACTGCCGGACAGATTAATAATGTTGTCTCGACGTTAAATCTTTTTGAGATGTTTATGGACGATGCTATAGAGGACAATCTAGAAGACTATAAAGATTATATTATACCCTGGTTGCAAGCATCCATGATGATGTCAATGGTATGGGGCGCAGGTGGCACTTTGGATTACGATTCACGCTGTAAATTTAATGAGTTTTTTCTACCTTTTTGGAAAAATGAAAATTCGAGTTATCCAGTACCTGAGCAAATTGGTGATATTGTTATTTCTCTGCCCGGGGAAGGACTGATACACGATAATTATTACACGTTTAAGGGCAAAGGTGCCTGGAAATATTTTGGGGACACAGCAAAAGCAGAAAAATTCATTGAGACCCAAAGTATAGGTCAAATGATGGTACCTACCATAGACACTGTAAAGTACCAAAGTCTTTTTTTACGTCATATCAAACACCGTAAACGATTTTTACTCTATGGTGAAACCGGCACCGGTAAGAGTTTCTATGTACAAGAATTAATGATGAACAAGTTGGACGAAAAATCTTATCTTCCTAATTTCTTAACGTTCACCGCTAAAACCACTGCTGCGCAAACTCAAGAGCTCGTTGTGTCTAAATTATTCAAGAGGCGTAAAGGCCATTTTGGACCAATGGCAGGAACCTGCTGTATCGTTTTTGTAGATGACGTTAATATGCCAGCTAAAGAAGTGTATGGAGCTCAACCAGCTATTGAATTGCTACGACAATATTTTGACCATGGACAATGGTATGACCTTAGGGAACCGGAAGAGGTTCGAATCTTTGATACTATGTTCATCTGCGCCATGGCACCACCAGGCGGAAGTCGTCAAGATATTTACCATCGTTTCCTAAGACACTTTAATTTGTATTCAATTAATACATTCTCACGAGAGAGTATCTTTAGAATTTTCACCAACGTGGCTCTCACTGGTTTAAAGAAGCATGGATTTGCAACGGATGTGCTTGTCACGGTGAACAGTCTGGTAAACGCAACAATGGACGTCTTCGAGAGTGCCACTAAAGATTTAAGACCGACACCAGCAAAGTCCCATTATCTATTTAACTTGCGTGATTTTTCAAGAGTGATAACAGGCTGTGCAATGATTCACAAGGATTCTGTGGAATCGAAATTGACGTTTGTGAGACTTTGGGTTCACGAAATTCTTAGAGTGTTTGGCGATCGTCTTATAGACCTGGGTGATCGCAAATGGTTATTCGATAAGCTAAAGGACACTACGCATAGCACGTTCAAAGAATCATTCGATACTGTATTCGATCATTTACCAAAATTTGACGAACAGCTTACTGAGGCGAGTTTGCAGAATCTTATATTTGGAAATTTCATGGACATAGACGCCATTCCGGAAGACAAAAAATACGAAGAGATCACATCGATGGACGAATATAAGCGGGTGGCTCTTCTTTGTCTGGAAGAGTACAACAACACTCACAAAAACAAAATGGACATAGTTCTATTCCGTTACGCTCTGGAACACCTTGCAAGAGTTTGTCGAATTCTGGCAATTCCTTGTGGCAGTTTATTGATGGTTGGCGTCGGGGGCTCAGGAAGACAATCTTTAACTAGACTAGCAGCAGGAATGGCTGGTCATGGTTTATTCCAACCGGAAATAGGAAGTGCTTATGGCATGAACGAGTGGCGCGATGATATCAAGAAGGTTTTAAAAAATTCCGGCGGAACCGGAAAGGACTTGGTATTTCTTTTTACCGAAGGTCAAATCAAAGAGGAAGCATTTCTAGGTGATATTGACAGCCTATTGAACTCCGGAGAAGTGCCGAATTTATTTACAATCGAAGAACGACAGGAAGTCATTGAAATGACCAGACTGGCTGCGCAAGGCGGAAACCGCAACCTGGACATCTCAGTGCTTGCTGTGCTAGCATTTTTTGTAAATCGTTGCAAAGAAAAGCTTCACATAATGCTGTGCTTCAGTCCCATCGGTGAATCCTTCAGGAATAGATTGCGTCTTTATCCAAGTCTTGTCAGTTGCTGTACCATAGATTGGTTTGAAGTCTGGCCTGAAGATGCATTGGAACAGGTAGCCATCAGGTGTACAACAGGTATCAATGTAACGGATGAGATCAAGATCAATTCTGTCGTAGCCTGCAAATACTTTCATGTTTGCGCCAAAGATATAAGTATAAGATTTTATGAAGCTTGTGGAAGAAAAACTTATATTACTTCAGCAGCTTTCTTAGACCTTATACAAACCTTTGCCGAGCTCATGAGGAAAAAACAGGAGGAACTCATCCTTGCCAGGTATAATATGAGATTCGAGAATACTTGTTTAGGCTTTAATAATATTTTCCTATGATCTTTAACAGGGACCGTTACCTGGGTGGCTTGGATAAATTAGAATTTGCTGCTCAACAAGTGACAAATATGAAAGCAACCCTGACTGCTCTGCGACCGCAGCTGGAGATGTCTGCGACTTTAACGGCGCAGACTATGAGGCAGATTGAAAGTGAAAATATAAGTGTAGAAAAAGCTACGATTTTGGTAAAGAAAGATGAAGATGCTGCAAATGCCCAGGCTGAAGTTGCTGGAGCGCTCAAAGCTGAATGTGAAGCTGATCTGGCGGAAGCACTTCCGGTTCTTGAGGAAGCAATAGGTATATACAATTATATTATATATTTGTGTAATTATTAATATAAATAATTTATTAACAGCTGCATTAAATACGTTAAAACCGGCTGATATCACTCTGGTGAAATCAATGAAGAATCCACCGGAGGGTGTAAAACTTGTGATGGCCGCGATTTGCGTAATGATGAATATTCCACCGGATAGAGTAAATGATGCTGCATCGGGAAAGAAGATTTTGGACTTTTGGGGACCCAGCAAACGTCTTTTAAGCGATCTTAAATTTTTAGATAATTTACGGGATTACGATAAGGATAATATTCCTGTCACCACGATGCAGGTACTTACAATTAGCCAAAAAATTTCTCTTTGCCCTGCTGGTACTGTGATATATAAATTACTGTATAGTCTTATAAACAAATAGGTCATCAAAAAAACATACATGACGAATAAGAATTTCGAACCAAAGATCGTGGCCAAAGCTTCGCAAGCTGCAGAAGGACTCTGCAAGTGGGTAAGAGCCATGGTGCTGTACGATAAGGTGGCCAAAGAAGTTGCGCCAAAGAAAGCTAAGCTTGAAGCAGCACAAAAGGATTTTGAGGACACTATGGCGTTTTTGAATGAGAAACGTCGAATGTTGGCCGAACTTAATGAAAAACTAGCAGCATTAAATGAGAGTCTACGTGAAACATTATCGAGGAAAATTGACTTGGAAAATCAGGTGCGTATCGAGAATCGGAAAATTATAATAATAAATGTAATATATTAATTCAATTTTGGGTTCACTCGCTCAGGTGACTAATTGCAGAAACAAATTGATTCGGGCTGAAAAACTTATCAACGGTTTGGGCGGTGAGAAAGATCGGTGGATGATGTGTGCTGAAAATTTACAAAAATCCTACGACACACTTGCTGGTGACATTTTGATTTCTTGTGGAATGATCGCGTATCTCGGACCATTCACGACGGTTTATCGTATTGAGAATTTGGAGAAATGGCGAATCTACGTCAAGAGTTTAAATATACCTTGCTCGGAAATCTACAGCTTTGTTAATATCCTGGGCTCGGAAATAAAAATCAACTCGTGGAACATACATGGTCTACCGCGAGATTCCTTCTCCACGGAGAATGCAATAATAATGGATAATTCGAAAAGATGGAGTCTATTTGTCGACCCTCAAAGTCAAGCCAATAAATGGATTCGAGCTATGGAAAAATTCAGCGAATTGGAAGTGGTTAAATTGACAGATAAAAATTACATGGACATTCTGGAACAATGCATCGAATTTGGTACTGTTATTTAGAAATTATAAATCTCTTACGTCAAACCATGATTATAATTATCTAACAGGTAAACCAGTGCTATTGGAGAATGTTGGCGAAGAATTGGAAGCACCATTGGATCCTATTTTAATGAAGAACATATATAAAATTGCTGGCGTCTGGTATATTACACTGGGTGAAAAGACAGTGGAATACGGATTGAAATTTCGACTATACATTACATCAAAATTACGCAATCCTCATTATCTACCTGAAGTCTTCAACAAAGTAACGCTGATAAACTTTGCCTTGACCTTGGAAGGTTTGGACGATCAATTACTTGGGATAGTAGTAGCTAAAGAGAGGCCAGATCTTCAAGAGAAAAGAGAACACTTAATAGTTCAAGGAGCAGCAAATAAACAAGCTCTTAAGCAAGTCGAAGACAGCATATTGAAGACCTTATCAGTAGCTGGTGCAAGTATCCTTGAGGATGAGGAAGCCATTGAGATTTTAGACTCTTCAAAGATCCTCTCAACTGACATATTAAGGAAACAGGAAGTGGCCAAGGAGACTGAAGCTAAAATTGAAGTTTTTCGTCAAAGTTACAAACCAATAGCCAAACACAGTTCATCTCTTTATTACACAGTAACAGATTTACCCAATATCGATCCAATGTATCAATATTCTCTGTCCTGGTTCATTAATTTATACATCATATCAATTGAGGGCGCAAACAAGAGTAAAGTTCTTGAGCGAAGATTGATGTTTCTGAAAGAAACTTTTACTTATAATTTGTATCAGAATGTCTGTCGATCATTATTTGAAAAAGATAAGGTACTTTTGAATACTAAGAATTTACTGGTCTTTGACAAAATTGTTCTACTAACGGTGGTATCCTTAAAAAAAAAATTTTTTTAACAGGTACTTTACTCCTTTGTCCTTTACACCACGATTTTATTGGCAACCAATGAGATCAATAAGGATGAATTGATGTTCTTTTTATCCGGAGGAATGGCAATGAGCAATGTCATAAAGAATCCTGCACCAGAATGGCTCTTGGATAAATCTTGGGATGAAATCTGTCGAGCTAGTCAGACTCTCAGTGCTTTTTCAGATTTTATGAACAGTTTTCAACAGAATTTACCTGCATGGCAACGATTTTATGATTTAATGAATCCGCAGAGTTCACCATTACCAGAACCGTGGGAAACTTCAATGACTTCATTTCAAAAATTAATTGTAATGAGAATGATTAGACCGGATAAAGTGACCATAAAGGTACAAAAGTTTCAAGTTTTTCTGTGATAAAAATTATCATCAGGACATTATTTATATGTAATTATAATTTTAAATAGGTCATGCAATTTGTGGAGAGCGGTATGGGAGCTAAATTTGTCACTCCACCTCCTTTTGATCTCTCTAAATCATATGCGGACTCGAACTGTCTTATACCATTGATATTTATTTTATCTCCTGGATCAGATCCAATGGGGGCTCTGTCGAATTTTGCAGAGAATATGGACTATGCATCCAGATTTAATTCAATATCACTTGGACAAGGTCAAGGTCCTTTAGCTCAAAAGCTTATAGAACAAGGACAGAATGAAGGATGCTGGGTTTGTCTGCAAAATTGCCACCTAGCAGTTTCATGGATGCCTGCGTTGGAAAAAATTTGTGAAAATTTTGATTCCACAAATACCTCCATGAACTTTCGCCTTTGGCTAACTAGCTATCCTTCCGATAAATTTCCTATTACGGTTTTGCAAAACGGAGTAAAGATGACAAACGAGCCGCCTACGGGACTTCAACAAAATCTAATGCGGTATTTGAGATTTTAAATAATTTTTTTATATTAACAGGCTCTCTTTATTTTGTATTTCCAATCACTTTCAGATCATATAATACCGAACCCGTCAATGACCCAGAATTTTTTGAAGGATGTCCCGGCAAGGAAAAAGAATTTACGAAACTTTTATATGGTTTATGCTTTTTTCATGCTGTCGTACAAGAACGAAGAAATTATGGTCCACAAGGATGGAATATTAGATACGGTTTAGTATCGATGCTAATTAATTTTATCATAATTTAATAGAAAGTAAATAATTTTTATTTTGCAGGATTCAACGAGTCCGATTTCCTCATATCCGTCCAACAGCTTCAGATATTCATCAATGACTACGATAATGTTCCATTTAAAGCCATCACGTATCTAACTGGCGAATGTAATTATGGCGGAAGAGTGACTGACGACAGAGACCGTAGATGTCTGAATACTATACTCCAAGATTTTTACAATCCAGAAGTGATAAGCAATCCGAATTATTCATTCGCTGATATCGGACCTGAATATACATTGCCAAAAAAGTACAAAATTTAGTAATCTCTATGAGTCAGCTCTAATTTGACTTCTATGAATTTAAAGGTGCGACCATCGTGACTACGTGAAACAAATAGAAGGAATTTCTAGTAATCCACCACCGGAAGTCTTTGGTCTACATACTAATGCAGGAATTACAAGGGATCTTGGAGTTTCCAAAATTTTTTTCGATTCCATGATACTCATTCAGGGAACAGTCACTGTCGGTGATGCTTCTAAACAGGACGAATTACTTTTAACTATGAAGAAAGATCTTTACGATAGAATGCCAGAGCTTTTTGATATTGAAGAAGCACAAAAGGTGTATCCAATCGAATATATGGAATCGATGAATACCGTATTGATACAAGAAATGGAACGTTATAATACACTTTTGAAGGAAGTTCGGAATTCTTTAGTGACGCTTGAAAGAGCTGTGAAAGGAATGATAGTGATGACGCCAGCAATGGAGGTTTGCTTTCCAGATCAGAATAAATAACTGCAAGTTTTTAATAAATTTTTTCTCCACACATATATTTACGTTATTAAAGGTTCTGTCGACTCATATGCTCAATTCAAAAATTCCACCCACTTGGATAAAAGCCAGTGCGTATCCTAGCTTAAAACCATTGCCAAGCTTTGTGAATGATTTTCTAGAACGACTAGCGTTTTTTAAAAAATGGCTTCTACAAGGAAAACCAGCATCTTTTTGGATTTCTGGCTTTTCATTCGTACACGCATTTCTAACTGGTGCAACGCAAAACTACGCCAGAAAATATAAAATATCCATTGACAAGATTGACTTTGATTTCAAGGTATTTCTCAAATTTTCTTAAATTGAATACTATGAAACATAAATATTTCGAAATAGGTAATGCCCATGTACGAGACCAATGTTCCTCCTGAGGACGGTGTCTACGTATATGGCATGTATTTGGCAGGCGCCAGATGGGATATAAAAAAAATGTTACTCTCCGAAAGCCTTCCAAAAGTTCTTTGGGATCAAATGCCAATAATTTGGCTAAAGCCATGCGAGGCAGTAGATATTCATATAAATAATCGCTATCAGTGTCCATTGTACATAACATCCGCACGATTTGGAACACTCAAGACTACAGGTCATTCCACAAATTACGTTTTATCACTTTTATTGGATACTGATTATCACGTAAGTCACTGGATCAAGAGAGGATTGGCATTACTATGTCAATTAGATGATTAATTAATTACCTTTTATAAATTCAAATAAAACTACATATTTTTCATTGGGTGAGATTCAAATAAAACATCATATCGTCGATATATATTAACGATTCTGTTAATAACAAATAAAATAATAGTTACATGAAAAAGATTGCTATAAAATTGCATACTCTGTAATGTAATTTTCACGCATACTAAGAATACAAGTTTAATAAGACGACTAAGGGCAATATACTATTGGGTTATTTTAATGTATCTAGCACCGGAGTTTACTCCATACTGCCCTTGGTGTATAGTTATCATAAAACTACGAATGATTCTCTTACACATATGTGAAACGTAAAATAACGCTTTGCGTGTAAAAATATATTAAGTCTATATTATTTATAAGAATGCAGATGGAGAGTGGCGTAAGTCTAAATAACCAGCCGTTGCATCAAGCTGTTTTTATTGGTAGGAAACTTTTAAAAAAATTTAAACATCGCTCTCAAATAGACACGCAATACAGAAAATGGCACTGTAATCAATAGACTGAAAGAGATAACAGTTTTCATTTTAAAAAAAACAGCCTTTATACAGTAAATGAAAATAATAATTTGACGTATCGTGCTCCACGGTTCAAATAAAGAATAAGAAATAATGAGTGGAACACCGCTGAACGACCGTGTAATTAATACAAATATTTCAATTAAAATCATTAAAAATTTTGCAATATTCCACAAGCACATGCCAATGTATAATAAGGGGAATTCGACAGGTATAAAAATTGAACTTATACCATAATCCCTCTGCATTATTTGCAATATGATTTTCTGATATCTCATAAAATACTTTTAATTTGCGAGAATTATACCACCTGACTGTACTACGTCTTCTGTTTACAGTTGCATTTTTGCCTTCTGTAAATCCTTACATATCGCATAAATCAGCAATATAAGTTCCCGTATCTCACATTCCGTTGCTCTTAATTATGTATATTCACAATACACATTAGGAAATCACAAATGGTATTCAAATGGAAAACCACGTGTGCCATCACAACCTCCGGATGTCGTACACAAAATTAACGTTATACATCCTTTAAAAAAATAGCATTTCGAAATGCCAAAAATAAATAAATATTTTGATTTGACTTTATTAGATTTCGTAACTACATTCCAGATAGCACGAAACGATAGACAAAGCGTGTCTGTCGTTTATTTAATAAAAATTTTTTATCAATTCCACTAAACCATTATACACAGCCAATAATTTAATAAACCGCGACATACGAAGTTTGTGAAATACCTTATAACCAGACAAGGCAATATTATTACAAGTAGAATTAATCGTACTGCAAACCCTGATCGCATTCCCTTTTACAAATACGCCCTGACTAGAATACATTTCGCCATTTGGTTGATTAATTACCCAAAAACTCTGTTCGTAATAAGTTGCAAATATAATGGCTCACGAACACGAACATCCGTTAAAAACTTTCTTCATTAGTAACTAGGCGAAATCTTTTAGAATCAGGGACCTGTCCGACATGGTTAAACACAGGTGTGACCTTGCTTATCGAATTACTGGTTGCATCCTGTACATAGATACAATTAGGATATCTTGATTTTACATCTTATCTTGTTATTGCCTTTCTCGAACTGCTTATTTACACATAAATATATCTACTTTACAATTTATTCACTATCTAAAATAGGACTTGTATTTCAATAATCCGTGGCTTTCGCACGCGTACTTTAATTTTTGTACTTTTCTAAAAGAGCGAGCACAGATAAATCTCCCCAATGTAATAATCGTACAATTCAAAACTCTGTAAGCTCTAAAAGAATTGTTTGTGTATTTTTTTGTTATACTGCAATAGGGTAGGTCCGCATATGGGTGTTATTGCCCACTATAATTAACTTTTTTGAATAAACGCGCTTGAGGTTAGCACTGTTAATAAATTACGGACTCTAATTACTAATCGGAATAAGGTCCTTAGAATCATCAGTTCACAGCGGTAACAAACAGCCAATAGTTACCACGTTACGGCCAGATAACTTTTATCGAGGAATTTTTTAAAACTTACTCCTGGTAAATCTTCCTCAAATCTCTAATGCTATTATGATACGTATATTGCAGTGCCATTGGCAAAACAATATTTACAATATTCCTCGTGTGACTTTTTTATATATGCGTGCATTAGAGAAATGCGATCTGTCGTGTAAGAAATCAATTAACAGGCTCGTGTCAATGGGGTTTTATGCATTTTGCGTCTCTATGAGACAAGATGACAAACGATCATTGCCACGCGGACTCATAATTTTTCACACAAGGTAAAACAATACCATTCAATAGCGAAGACACGCCCATGAATCTACTATACTATCTTAAATAATGTATCGTTATCGTGTCTCGCGTGGCTAGTTTCAAGGTTCTCTTTTGAATCGCTTTAGATTTACGAGTTGTTCGCAACTTCATGAAAGTTCGCCAATAGGCGCATTTTGTAGCCACAGATCGTGAATGAAATTATATAAATCATCGCTTACAGCCACCTGAAAAAATACCAAAAACTTCACCACATTATCTATCGATAACATGAGTGTCTGAAAGTACCATTCATTTAGGATTCCAATTTACCTTGTACGGTGTGGGATTCAAATTTCTCTTGTGATCATTGCGCAGTGTCTTCAAAGATTCCTGTACTCTGTTACGAATCTCTTGTAATGTTGATAATGGATGACATATATTACCATGCTCCCAATATACCTTATAATATTATTAAATATATTATTAATCGATGCAGATACTTTTAGTATTGTCTACCTAGGTCCTTCGATACATACCTTATGCAGTGGCTCTACTTGAGTGGGAATGACATAAGCTCTCTTTGACTCTTGGAATGGATGCCTGCAGAGGACTTTTTGTCCAACCTGTGGTGGATCTTCGCAGCATCTTTGTAACAAATCAATCAATGCATGTCCATCAGCTCCGTACAACCTATAGGCAATTTTCCTTCCAGGCATAGTGACTTTGTCCACTTCTTGGCTGAGTTTTATTCTCGGTTGACCATTGATCTCAACCATTTTGTATACACAGCCCAAAGCTGGTTGTCTCTGACATGTTACCAAATGCGTACCAATTCCAAAGCAGTCAATTTTATGATTCTGAACGCAAAGTTGGGAAATAGGTTAAGGTTAATACTTAAATCTGATTAATATAATTGATACACGTTACACTAGTTAAAATGTTTACTAAACTAAAGTACCTGCTCATTTAGACTTAGAATTGTCTCTTCATTGATGTCATTCGATGCTACGATCGTTAATCGAGCAAACCATGGTAGATTGTACTTTGTAGCGATTCTCTCAAAAACATCCCTTGCTGCATGACTTAGATATGCCAAATCACCACTGTCAATTCGGATGCCAACAGCTTTGTAACCCAAATCGTTTAGAGCCAATGCCACAGCACAGAAATTCAGTAAACCACTCCTGTTTGTGATATAATATAAATTAAAACAGATAGATCTCAATTCTGTACGATTTTTAGAATGCATCGTTTTATGTGATGAAGACCGTGAAAAATTTAACATAGATAACAATAGGCAACAATTTCATGAATTGTTTTGTAATATTCTTTCTTATGTGTCTTCCATTAAAGAAATTTCATAAATCTATTTAATGTAAATGGTGTAAAGTGCAAGCGTTAAAAAATAATCTTCATTGACTGCAGTGTAACGTGGTATGAAAATATTGGTGAAAAAAGCTCATTATCTAATCACATGGTTATTATCATCATTTGATTTCACATTATGAATTTAGGTAGTTATTATGTACATTATACATTGAACGAACGGACGGCACGTTGTAACATGCAGTTGGAGAGCGAAGCCAGCGACAAAACTTATGCAACATATTTCTCTTAGACAAAGTATTTTTTAATGTTGCAATAATCTCGAGAATAGCTATAATAACAAATATCTAAGACACTTTTGAACGTATTTGAATATAGATCTAATTGTAGTCAACCGGACTTACGCGAGTCAAGAATATGTTTATTAAATTAATTTATATCTTTGCGTGTTAACCATCTGTTTTGAAAGATCAGTATACAATGAAATTATTGATATGCATCGAATCAATCCAAAAAAAAGTCTACTTCCAATGAATATTTGTCTGATCTTTATAATAAAAAATATTCAAATCAGTTCACTATTGAAATCTCTGAACAATAATGTCACCGTACCAAAAAGCATAACAAAGGAGAACATAAAAGCATAAGCAAAGTTAACCCCCAGACATGACAAACTTAAGACAAAGGAAAAAAAATTTTGAAAACAGTGCAAAGCTACGTATATAATTAAGATTCTTCGAAAAAGGAAAAATTTACTAACCATTAAACAGAATAGTTAACTCAAAATTCCATTCCAACTCAAAAATGCAAGTAAAACAGAAATAACAGAATTTCGGTACAACGTTAACATTTTCAAAAATCCATTAAATCTCAATACTGTAAGAGTAAATGGATTAATCCTTCTACCACGATGTAGACTTTTTAATTAATATTTTTTTGAAATACATTAACACATCCGTATGTGTTATTCTCTTATCAATGATCGGTCATAGCTTACCACGTTTAAACAAATATACACGTAAACCATTAATAAAGGTACAGATAACATATCACTGGGGCTGAATTGGGGTGGGGCACTATATAAGGTCGAACATTGCAATAATGGCCCTGCACGAAAAACATATAAAGCTTTCCTGATAAATAAACAAAAAAAACAACATCCCTCTGAATTCTACTCCGTAACTTCATGCTGTGTGAGTAATAATGATGCGATGAAATATCATGGAAAACGATTATTTATCTGTTCTACCAAAAGTGAGGAACTTTTTCATTAAACTCTTGTCTCTATCGTGCAACTCAATGTAAATATATTATTGGAACAGATTCGTTAAATAAAAATAAATAGCTCAAATATAAAAATGAATAACGTATCCCATCCAATGATGTAACTCTGATACCTCGTTAGAATAAGTAACTTAAATAGTAACGTACAATCAATTCATACGTTAATCGACATTAAAAGATATTAAATTCTATTCATAAATATTTACGTATTATTGTGCAACTAATCCATTTATTAGTGATGCAGGTCTTAATAATATGATTAAAAGAAAAAGTCCCCATATCAAGTAGAACAGACAAACAGCGCGAAAATCGTACCTCACATAGAGCTCGCCCAATTCGCCTCGTCTTAAAAAGCCATTCTTGTGAGGCGGTGTCGTTTCGGATATAATTGGGCCGTTTCTCACACTGTATTGGGCTGATTTACTCGCCCCATTAGTTAGAAGTTTATTCTTTAGATTTAGGCTGACTACGTGCGCCTGTCGCTTGGCCGACGCCTCTATGCTACAAACACACTCCTGTTAGGCTAAAGTGCGTGTGATCAGCTAAAGTACGCGGGTGCGTTACACGTTTCTTTTTTTCTGTCAATTATTTTTGAAACCAAACTTTTGAAATCCAGTGCAATTATATTTACAGTACAGTTTCGTAAATGTACTTTTACTAGCCACAAGAGAAAATCATTATTGTTTTCATATGGATATAACGAATCTCTTATTTTCTTGTATTCTCTAAGCCACGTTGATAAAGACGATTCATAAAGCATATTACTCACATGATGTACCAAATGTCTTTGTACCATATAAAATGCGTCTAAGTGTCAGGCAAAACAGCATAAACGTAAATATTATATGTACACGTAACATACAATGCACTGCAATTTCAATGCAAAAGCAGAGCATTTTGGAAAATGGCATTCGAAAGTTATGATTTGATAAGTCTTAAAGTCTATATTATTTTTTTTTTTACTAATAAATTGATGAATACTTTTTCAAAATAACACAGATAGAATCAACAATGTCATTTTCCCAAATTCGGATAACCGTTAAGTGTTGAATGAGCATTTATCTACAACATGTGAATATTACTTGCATCTATTAATAACGTATAAATATCACTAATAAGGTACACAGATTGTAAATACGTTCATGAGCAACAGAATAAGATTATTCAAAATATATAAATTTGTACGATCCTCGCCGTTATAGACCTACAGTAGACTTCTGTATAACGGGTGAGGCAGGTAATTCCTGTGCTTTATTATTTGGCGCGTTGTAAGAACTCGCGTTATACGGGAGTCTACTGTACTGTACATTAACCCATTAATTCATGTCATTGACAGCGCATAAAAAATATATGCAAAATACAATTAAGGCCAATAACGAATTTACGCAACTAAATTTCCTTTAATCAAACTGTAGGAAAAGTAGTATAAAAAGAGTAATAAGATCAAGCATAAAGAGTTTGAATTCTTCACAATAAACTAATACGGATCATGAAATTTGCTTTAGCCATACAAGAAATTGAATACCGTTCACACAGTGGTCTAATAAATCAAGTAATCATCATGTAATCTCGTTCACATATCTCATTCGTGCCATATGCTGTAAGAATTGGAAGCAACAATTAACGCGTGTTCTCCGCTAAATAAAGGTGCATCTGATAAAATACCTCTTAACATCGTACGTGTCAACGAGCGCCATGAATCCATCAGGAAATGCGATGGCGAAGCTAATCAAAGCAGCAAGTTCACCATCGGATGCCTCAGACACAAAAGCTCCAAGATCGGATGCGATGGACTCACGATACGAGGAAGAAAGTGCCAGAAGGTCATGAACTTGACCAGTTTGCTTGTGCGCCAAAGTCTGTAGGACAGAGGTGAAGATAGATTAATATTACTTCAAAGATATGTCGAATATAAAAATTGTGTCATTTTAAGAAGTATTTTCAAATACTGTACTCACTTTTGTTCGTAATTCTTCGATACCAGTAAATGACGTGATGTATGCATGAGCATGGGTTCCTTTTACTGGTATATCAAACAACTTGCCAGCTAATACATTACTGGTACCATCAAAGCCTCCTGGTAATAAAGTTATGCAAAATAGTATATCAATTGTCATTTTAGCTTTCTAGATAAAAATTATTCATTGACTCTTGTCGATCACCAAGTATAAATTTAGCCCTCAATTTCCTTATTCGTAAAGAGAGTATTACTATTCTAAATTCCATATTAACAATAATTTTGTTAAGTTACTGGAAATCCTTAGCTTTATAACTGTTCATTTTTTCATGCTTTTTAAAAGTAATATTACAAGGTAACCTAAGTACACTTTGAGAACTTCAAAACGAGTTCCTTGTAGACACATACAAAGTAAAATCGATATCTACTTTGTATAGTTTCTATAATAGCGCGATGGCCTAGAAGTAAGAAACTCATTAATGGGGGGATTCGCTAGTCTGAACTGAGTTTTGTTGAGTCATAAGAACATAGCAAGATATATGCATAACTTAAAGAGAAACTTGTTACGCATTAGGTGGATGATACCTACTGGCACGAAACGAAGCAGGATATTGATTTTATACTTTTCAGGAAATTGTTTGGCAGCCACGGTTAGTGGTGTAATGGTACCAGACACCTCCGGCGTTGGGAGTCTCCCCTCGGAATCACGATATTTTATTGGCCTTTACTAAATTACTACATCAATATTATCTTATAAACTGCGGATTTCAACCGCGCGTGATACGTATGATTCACAATCAACTTTTTTTTACTACTTTCGCTTTTGGCTATCGACAGCACAATGCCAAGAATGCAAAAGCATTGGATGATTATGGTAATTAAACTATCAACCGATGGATTAAGAATTTCTGTACTCTTCTGTATATAGAATTAGTTTGTAATACGGAGAAAGTCGATAATGACGAGTGCCTAATCGTATTGCATGTTATAAAATCATTAGAAACAATTATTTCCATAAGAGTCGATTACTTTCGAATTAGGACACTGCAGCAGTCTATCCTATATCCTCTTGCAGTGATAATCTCATATTTTATGTGCTTATATGACTTATGCGTTTTTAAAGTTTCGGAAATACATACCCAGGTATTTACATGCTTCGATCGTCGTGAAATATAAATTGAGCAAAGTGGTGGCGCGCTCTGCAATTTACTACTAGGAATTGGCGCGAAATATAGGCGAAGAAAATATTTCCACCTACCTATGTAACTGTACTTGGAGGCACTGAGTCCACCGTCTGGTCCTTGGGCACGTCTGAGACCAAATTCTAATAGGGCTACATTCTTCCCGGCAACCATACGATATCTAGCTGCATTTGTGGCCATCAAACTTGCGTAATTAACTAACGTTAATAGCGTTGTCTCCAAAAGCTGTACCATTATCAAAGGACCTTCTATCCTTATAAGCGGTACCCTGTACAGGTAGTATACTTTATACAATGTACATATGGTAAATTTCAAGTAAAAAATTATACTTATGATTACTTTATACATTGGCTGTGTTCAACAGGAACACCGATTTGATTGGTCATTTGATCGATAATCTTGCGACAGTTGTAAGAGTTAACCAATTAAATGTATTTACTCCCTTAGCGATGTTCCTGCTAAACACAGCCATCGTTTTCTATACCAATACTGAATATTTCCTAGAGTACAATCAAATGAAAATACAATAGCATCCTACAGAAGCATATTTATGTGAAATATAAATATATTACAAATTCTATTTCTTTACCTTGGAAATACAACGGAGCCTTCCTCAATAGCATATAGAGTCACATCCTTAGCATTAAGCTTTTTCAGGTATTCAAAGAATTTGGGCTCCACAGATGATGACATTGTCGATTTTAGATATTCGATGTCTGAAAAATGAAATATTATTACATTGAAGTATAATAGTATATGAAAGTTATATGCAATATCTGGAAACATACCACTATCGGAGTAATGAAACTTGTCCAAAAATTTTAGACACTCTTCCAATCCGGCAAAAATTGTAAATTCACCCTGAAATGGATTCTTTCTAAAGAATAGATCGAATACTGCATGGTCTTGCATTTTTCCACTCTTCCAATATGCATATGCCATTGTAATTTGATATAAATCTGAAATGACAATCAGTGAAATAAATGTATAAAAAAACTGATATTAATAAATATAATAATTGGCTTCTGAGTTGGAATCGCATTCAGTAGTTTTCACTTGCCTATGTTTCGCAAAAATTACTGTTTGCTTTATCAGGACTTCGAAAACACTAATGTAATTAGACAGTAATTACATAATAAATAATTGCGATATCAAGATCAGTGAATAGATTGGAATCGCAACACATTCACGCTTCAAAATCATACAATTGATAAAACATTACGGATTTCGTGAAAAGTCGTATTAATCCTCATCATTGATCCTTATCATAATACACGATAACAAATTGGCGCGACAATTGTTTGCCATATCGGAATATTGAAAAATAAAATGAAACATTGACAATAATAAACAAAATTCAAACACACCACAATGGCATAACGTACAAAAGTTGATCAAGAATTGAAATCCATACCCTATCAAAGAAAAAAAATTGTTTCTAAAATGAAACACAAAAGTTGACCAACGGCACAAGTGAAATGAAAATCATTCATCCTCGAAAAAAGTCACATAGTGCACAAAATGAAAATATCTATATGAAACGAAAGCGCGGGAATGCGCGGTCATAACCAGAATTCAAAATTTGACAGAATAGAGCATTTCGGAAAAGGATACAGATAAAAGTTTGTAGTAATTTTGCGTCTTTTAATCAACCGCGCGCTACATGCGCGAAACAGTCAGGCAAAATCATGTGAACTCATGGAAGGGGAATTTAGCAAGGAATGCTTCGAGGTTAGATTCGAATTACATTTACACAAATACAATATACTAAAAGCCATCTAATACCAAAAGACATTATAAGTACCGGTAAGTAGCGGTTGAACAACGCCATTCTGTCTTGAACGACCCCATAGTCTGTCCCTGTCGTCAGACATTTTTCAAACTGGAGAAGAATCCGGGATCGAGTACTGAAGCTCTTAGAAAAGACAACTTTTCTTCCTTTCACTCTTCGTATCTTCTTTAATCTTGACACACAACACTTACCCGTTAAACGGACGGGTACTTATTAAGCGCACACCGGCTGTTACTGACGAACTAACATAGTTTAACGGCAAACCACGGTATATACGTTCCTGCGTTCCCCACAATCGATAGGAACGTTTGAAGGACGTTCAGGCCGTTCGAGCTTCTTGCCGACAGTTTCGCCAACGGTTACGATTACCACTAAAAAAACACTAGCTCATATATATATAAACTCATCTCTGTATAAACTACGTTTACACGGCGGTATTATTCCGGTTTTGTTAATAATAATCTAAAAGAATTGATCAATCTCAAATATTCCTTAGAAGAGGCAATGTCTCTGATTTGTCATTTCCATTAGATCAGTACTAACTGAACCGGAATAACACCAACGTATAAAAGATGGTCACAAATTCTACTACTTTTCCATTTCAACAACACATTTGATTGCTGATACCTACCCACCATTTATTGCGCTTATTACCAGTCATTATGATTAACTAACTTGTCTTACTAAGCCGTGTTTGAAATAAGTGTCATGATATCGATTTTACCTACCGATTTTATTGCAAAGCGAAAACTTCCTATAATATAAAAATGTTTGAAAAGTCAAGATTTCATAACTATTCGTTTTATAATGGACGTGCGGTGAGGGTGTGTGGGGGAGAGGGGGTTATGAAAAATTCAGTTTTAAATCTCATTATACGAGGAGGTATGACTAATACTTATTTTTAATTGCAATATATGTAGTCTTGATCATTCACAGCCGTTAATATTCTGGATCCTTGCGCAGTCACGGTTCGTTTTGTTTTATATTAAAAGCGATTGATATAAATCATGACTGTCATCTTATACTATAGTGTAGATGATAATCTGATACATAAAATTTGTGTGGAATGTCATTCATGGTTTGTATAATTTTAATATTATTTTCCTGATGTAATCGTTTATTTAATTGATGCAAAACGATTTCATTGAACTGTCGTTACTTGTCACGATTGGAGTACTTGTGCATTTTTTAACAAGACTGGCATTATGTGTGTCATTAAGATATCCTTGAGTGTTTGATCTTAATCATTACATCAGTCTATTAAGATTTTATACCGAGGAACAATCGTAACAGTGTAAAAATTCACGAATGCAAAGAAGTTATCTCTTATCATTTGACTGATTATGGAATTATGTAAACATTACTATTAGCTTTCAGCAAAAGTCTTCCACGATGAAAATGAATAACAATAATGTAATTGGAATCTATTTTAATATTACTTTTCTTTGTCTTATATCTAATAAAGAAACATAATAATATAAAGCTCGACATTGAACTTTCAGGCGCAATTAGCATTGGACGACGATCAACTAATTTATTTTTAATTGTCCGCTCCTTGAAACGCAGCATTTTTGAGGTTATGTCTGTGCATTATGATATCGAGATTATTAATTACTAATATTCAAGTAAATACGGCAATCGAAGATTAGTTCACTGAAAAATAAAAATATTTGTTGACCCCACCTCAACATAATATAATTTCGTAAACCGTTAACATGTTTGATACAAAATAATTTTTGTATCAAACTACTTGATCAATAGTTAACTTTTAAAATGTCAGAACTGAAATATTTTGAAAGTTTTTTTTTTAAATTTTACTCAAGTAGATATAATAATATGTGCTAATTGAAAGACAATGCACAATTTCAAGTCACTAAATTCATTCAATTTTATTTCTTTAACTTGATTAGCATCGTGACTTTGCTTGAACTTTCGACTAAACATGTCGTCAGGGGCAACGCGCTCTTAATACATATAAACTTGACATATGTATAATACGATACTTTAGCAGTTAACTCTGTATCGTAACTTCCTAAGAAAAATATTATTAATCACAATCAGCTATAAGATGGAGTTTCAGTTATTTTTTACGTCGATGAATCGTCAACGATGTAATCTGACGCAGTTACGTATCTACACGGACGTACGTAGTAATAATAATGTCTTTTACATATATATCTATATTCGATAAAGCAGCAGTAAATTTCCTGCAGTAGGAGAAATATTGATAAGTACTATCGTAACTTCATAAGTAGTATATCAAGTGCGCGTATTTAATTTCATCGTAGAAAAAAAATTCATAATGATACCCACCGATCCGCCATGATGCATTTTCAAACTTTGACGTGCATCAAGTTTACAGTCTAGAAAATGGATGCTGAATCTATTTTCAAAAGTACATTCGCCGTTAAGGACAAGACGGAAGTTTGGCAGAGAATGAACTCACAGTGATATGCAGCACGTCAATGCTTCCACATTGGTTCATTCTTTACTGAGTTTTGGTTATGTAATATGTACGATTCAAGTGAGTAGTAATTGGAACGTTTCCATTGAACGCACACGTGTTGTATATTCATAAAATCTTCTGTACCCTTTATAATATATACATATAACAGGTTTTCATATATTGATTTCTTCTCAGTTGATCTTGAAATAATCGATTGGTTATTGATCATTTTATTTTTCTTTGGTGAGCATGAAGATTCTTGATATTATGATTTTTTTTTCATTCTATCTTTCTTGCAATTTCTTTCTTACATAACAATCTGGAATGAAGTATGACTGAGGCAATTGTATCGACCTACTACATAATTATTAATTCATTGTTGCGCTTTGATAACGATTATTCATGAAGTTACCAGAGCTTCTTGGATTGCAATCGTTAAATAATTATGTATGAAACTTCTTTTTGATAACCTTTTAATAATTCTGTCTGGTGTAAATGAAAAGAGTAAGGAATTATCAAAGTTATGATAAGTTTCAGTAAATTTCTTTTAAATGAAAAAAAATTAAGATTGCAACTACTTAGTTGTGCTTTAAAAAAAAAAATCAAAAATATGTAATCGATTATTTGTTTTACGAAACAAAATTACATATCCGCAATGTGATATAATTTCTATCGTAATACAGGACGGTGATTTGACGACTAATTCTATCATGATAGATTACACCTGATATTCTCGTGGATTCAGCTGTACACTGTAGCTACTATAATTTATAGAGAAATTAAATTGAATTTAATCTTTTTTCATGGTCGTGCGCCATATGTCGTTTTTTTCGCATGCAACGGTTATTGATAAAACTTGATGATAACCGTCGGATAAAAGAATCGCGTACGTATAGCTAACAAAACATCGACATTATTTTCAAAAATTATTAGCAAGCACAACATCGCTGTTTAATATGAATTTATTCTGAAAATTTTTTTTAAATAAGACGCAAGAAAATAGGAAAATTCTTTGATACCCATCATTAATTTTTTAACGTATATACAAACGGACGTATAATTACCTGCAATTCATAGGATGAATTTTGCAATATTATTTGCAAATATATGAGTATCTTGGTTACATGAAATAGGTTAGTTTGAAGTCTATGAAATGGTGCAATGGTGGAATATTTTGTATACTGAGAACAGTCAGAAGTAATTTTATGCAATATAATTTTCCCAGCAACGCATCTGCGGAAAAATTATTGAAATCTTGTAAATAACTATGTTGCTATGTGTGCATTGTAATATTTATATATGATAACTTAATGGAATGACTGTATCTTCGTGTCTAAATGATATCGCATTTGCGCAACCTTCTTACTGAAGTCTGAGAAATTCGGAGCTAAAGAATTCTTCATGAAGTTTCTTCAATACGATAATTATTTACCATGTGCAAAGTTCAACAAACATTCTATAATTGTTTGAAATAGTTTAGACGAATATACCACTGAGGTAGGAAGACCAGGTATACTTGTCCAAGATATTTAAAAGCAGCATAGACAATTTTTCTTGATTTATTTGTGCATTCTGAAAATTCCTGAAAAACTAAGAGACCATAGTAGCTCAGAATAATACAAGCGAACAGCATACGTTTTGTATAATATTTTTCTTTTTTTATTCCGTATTCCCATTTTTTATATCTTTTTTTCAAATCTGTCATACGTATAATACCATGTATTCTCTTGTTGTGCCTTAATTTCTAGAGTTTAACTACAGTTCTCATTTAAATACGCATCGAATTAACGTCTTTCGAAAACGTTATTTAATATTTCTTTGTATTGTTGCATTCACGTGGTTAAACTACATTTTTACTTAGTGACCCTTTAAAATCACCTAGCCAGACACTAAAGTTTGTTGGTTAAGCTGCTAAAAAAATATTCAATTTTTGATTTCTCTAAGAGGGTTAACGATATTAGTTGTATATACGACAAAGCGACATATGGAAGGTATGAGAAAGATTTTTTTCATTTTCTATACTTCAAAAATTGATTATTTTTAACGTACACGGCATCGCGTATACCTAACGTACCTACACGTATATAAACTACATTCGAACGTTGGGAAGCTTTTGCAAAAAACGTAATCGCAAAATACATATTTATCTGTGCCAACTATTGCAAAACAAGTGATTATTATTCATTAATTCGATTCGTGTGATATTTACGGCCGTTGCTAAATTTTCGCCAGTATGCAAAGCCTATAAATCCTTTTGTCGGGCGTTATGATGTATCCGACCTCGCGAATAATTTCATTATTTTATGAACGCGACACGCGAAACGCACCTCGTGTATATTCGTATAAGGAAGCACGGACTAGATCCTACGGTACACAAAAGTCTCTAATCTATCGTCGATTTCCTAATTCTATTCAGACTTGAGTTATAACATTTATTCCATACGTTTCCTGCTTAGAAGAATAACGTTTACAGTCCTGTATAATTCCTAGCTACGCCCTTTACTTTGTTGCACCTCGCCCTCTCGGTATCTAAGACTCCTAATGACTAAAAACCGTACTTACTGTGACATAAAATCGAAGTGATCTAATCTATGATCCTAAAATTTGCGTTATCCTAATTTGACACATAATTTTCGTATACAGTCTTAACGCTTACGGTGATATTCGTGTTATGCTAAAATGTCACAGACTATAAAATGTTTTTTTTTTTTTTCATTATTTTCTTTTTACTGCGTCAAATCTCACTTCGCAGCTCATTTGGTTTCTTTTTCTTGTTTACTTTCTTTCTCTCGCTCTCCTTATCGTTTCCTTCTTTATCAACCTCTTTGGCAATATTGTGGGTTTTTTTCACGCGCCTCGTGTAAAATTATCGACGCGCTTAATCCTATGTAATTTTGGTTATTTCTACGCATAGACAAAATAACATGTGATCCTCTTGTAACTTTTTAGCTAACGTTTAAAACATTGCTAAGACCCTAAAGCTAATACAGTCTAAGTTTCGTCAATTAATCTCATTTCATATTGGCTTGTTTGTTGAGTAAAGCTCTAAATTTCATAACCAGTTATATAGAAGATCGGAGATTGAAATGTCACAGAAATAGTGGCATAGAAGCATACCCTCATTTACGTATTGTATACGTAAGATTTACAACCCTTAATATGTAACTGAAATGCATAAATCAGTATGGCAGCTAATTATGTGAATCCTTTTACAAATAATTCCTGTATCCGTATCATAAATACATTTCGATTAAACTGAATAAAAGAATATTGATTTCTTTTTTTTCTGGCTATGAAACTTCTCGACCCTACTGCATATCAATGGCATTTAATGCAACTCGTAAAACTTGGCACTAATAAATACCAATGATAGCGGAAGTATTGATAATACCATCGATTACAACTATATGTCCCTGTTTTGTTAGACAAAGTACAAAGAACATACGAATCACTGAATAAAATCTATCCGGTTAACAAAAAAAATATTTATCGAATTATATATCTATAAAATATAATGTCCAACTTATACGTATGGCGTAAAGTGCCTGATAATTAATTGCAAATGAATTTAATAATACCACGTAATGTTTAGCACCGCGAACTTCATGAACTCAAGTATGTCAATCTAATATTATCCTCGTAAAAGAAACAAAATTGCATCCTGTTTATAACCACTCCTCGAACCGACTCCCCATGGTTCATCTCATCAGATCTGCTGCACGTTGTCTGTCTCGATGAACCTCTCGCGGATGCATTCGCTTTCGATGGGAAAAGCAATTGCCAGAGCTTGCAAAGGCTTTTGGACAGTAGGGGCACTGATAAGGTCGAGCACCTGTATGCTGATTTATATGAAACTTCAAATCTTGGTTCCTCTTGAATGTCTTGTCGCACAAGGGACAAGCATGGGGTCTTAAATCCGAATGCGTTATACTGTGAGCCCGCAGTGTCGAATTCGTCGGATAAACTCGTCCACAGACATTGCAGGGAAATTGTATACCGCCATGATATTCCTTATGGCGGAATAGATTCGACTGTGTCTTGAAACTGAAAGGGGCAGAATTTTGTTGTTGTTACTTTAAGGAGAATTTTTGTAAATTTATAATTGGTAATGCTTACATTCTACCGCATATGTCACATCCATATTTTCCTTTAGGCCGATGTGTTTCCAAGTGTACTTTTAAATTTCCTCTTGTTGAAATTCGTTTGCTGCATATTGGGCAAATGTAATTCCTTGTTGAATTATTATCTGTGTTTGTTTGGAGTACTCCATTTGTGGGATAAACTTGCTGTGAACGTAGGGCCGTTTTTCCTTCGAATCGACTACCTCTTGGTAAATGGGACCAGTGGTGATTTTGTAAACCGATTAGAGAAATGAAAGAACGTGGACATATTGCACACCCATGGGGTTTTACCGTTGTATTTGATACATCCTCTTCACTTTCCTCAGATGGTTTGGTGCTATTCGTCTCTTTTTCGTCTTCCGTTACCTCTTCTTTCTTTGTATCGACATTTCTGTAAAAACGTGATCAAGAGTGGTTAAAATTCTTCCAACTTACTGAAATGTTTATCAGTTTTAATAGAGCAGCAAGTCTTTCTGAAAAATATAAAGTTTAATAGGATTTGTCACTAACTTGTTGATAAGTGGCATTGGCTCTGGGGATGGCACTCTGTCCATTTTTTCTTCGCTGTCAGACATGTCAGACATTTCAGAAGAAGATTGTTCCAAACCGCATTGCAGAAATAACATTGGGTCCACTTTGACTTCCATCTCTTCCATACTTGGCGTGTGCTGACTCTCATCCTGGGTCAGTAATGTTGATGGTCCCAAAGGTTCACCCTCCGCTAAGATTTCTATGGCACCCTGCAAACATGAAATTTTCCTTATGAATGTTAGTATTCAGTGAAATTATATCTAAGTGAAGACCTATAATATTTTCATATTTACACCACAACTAGCATAATAAAATACTTATGCAATAGTTAATGATAGTAATATATAATGTAGTATGGCTGTGACATATTTTCTACTACTGTCATTAGCTCCATGAATTGCAATATTTTTGCATCGATCAGTGCTAACATAGAGTATGACAAATTTTATGTTAAGGATTTTGTTCTTTGATTCCTCACCTTAGTTAATATAGAATGTAACAGTCCTCGGTCCTCCATTCTTTTCGTAGCATCTTGAATATCTTTGATCTTCTCGCTGTCAATGTCTTGTGCAGAGTTTACATTATCAAAAACACCATAGAATTGTAAGCGTAGCTTCTCTTGAGTACGATAGGCCATCATCGCGAATCTATGGACCCCTTCCAATCTCTTAATGCAAGTGGAACAAACCATCTTTGGTAGTTTGTCTTCTGACGATACCTAAAGTAGAAATTTAATAATTGAATTTAAAATATTTCTGCAGTACACAGTAATTCATTATATGTATCCATATATAATCAGACTGTAATATGCATACCTCAATTCTTAAAAAGTAATTAAAATTGTTTATATATCATTAGCAATTGCATAATTCATAAATATATTACACAGCTATTTTGTTTTAGAAATACATCAACCATTTGCGAAATGTCAGCATTATAACTTCAATGATCTCAATATTATCTCAAACAAGTACTATCAACAATTCTAGAATAGCCTTTTAATAAGAAAATGCATCAATACTGCTCTTGATATGTTCTCATTGCAGTATAATTTTTTTGTAGGACGTCATACCAGGATCGCTGACGTTTTATCCCCAATTATATTTATAGGCGCACTCTTGTATAGCGCACACGGTATGTACAGTACTCATAGCAATCAATAAAATGCTAATTTTTAACACTTTTACAGCACTGGACAAAATGGTTGCCATAAAGCTTACCCGTTACAATTCTTCTCGCTTAAACCGTTTCCTTTCACCATTTTTACTGTCAACCGATACTCAAAAAGAGATTTAACGATTTTTGTTGAGATTAATAATTTCAAATTACTCGATCAACAATTATAGTTCATATAAAAATTAATTTTTATCCATCCTCAATTCTATTTATAATTTACATAAACGGATTTTGAGTTTTCCCAATAGGCTCACCATTTATTTAAATTTTCTTTTAAATTATCGTTATGCAATGCACGCGAGTATCGATATTTCAAATCATTTTACGCGTTCGCACAAATATTACATTACAATTTCGTTTACGTATGATTTACACGTTACGTTATTTCCTTCACTAATATTTTCGTTAAAATTTTATTAAATCACATAATTTTCATTAGTTCTCCGTCACAAAAAACGGACCCAAAAATGAATAAAGTTCACGATGATTCGAGCAAATCAAACTTTTCATTGTAAGAAGATCTGCTACCGATCGTTAAAAATAAAAATAAAAGCTCAACATCACGCGTCGTTTTCCATCGTCAGCCGAACAGCACGACGGGACGTAAGACTTTTCAAATTTGATTTTGAGCCCGACACACGCGTCATACACTCGCGAGACGGACACACACACGCGCGCAAACCTTTTTGAAAAAGGGAGCGAAGCGAAGTTCGGCATTGCGATTCCAGCACGCTGTCACGGAAGACGAGGCAATAAGATTGTAAGAAGGGAAGGAACGTAAATATGGGAAGAAAGAAGGGAAGAAACGATAAAATGGTATTGCGAAGCACAAAGACTCACCAGAATGTAGAGATATTTTCGTATTTTGGTCTGTAGACAGTGTCGCCTGCCCTCCTCGGCCAAAATGTGCACCCCATCGTTTCTCGCGAGTTCCCCCGCACAAATTCTACACTGTTCACGTTCACGATCGCGCTCGAAATCGCGTGCCGCCGTGCCCATTTCAAAGAAGAAAAAAAAAGAAAACCGCCACGAGCAAGGGTTAGCACCGCGCGAGCACAATGAAAACGTGAAAAAAATCCCGGCAAGTCGCGCTCTACGAGAGCGAACACATTTTTCGGCTGTTTTACAGTCGAATTCCCGTCCTCCGTTGGTGGGACGTTTCAGTGATGCATCTTTACAACGGGCCAGCGTCTGGGAGGGATGATTATTCTAACGATCTTTTTTACTTATGACCCCTAGGATTGGTGAGATTACTCTGACACCGTCGACGCTTTAAAAACGACGTCGGCGCCGGGCGTCGGCGTCTCCCCCGAAACGAGTGCTCAATACAAAATATATAATAGCATTCGTCGATTTGAAAAACATATGTATATAACCAATTGTTTTATTTATGGCCGCGATGCTTTTACATTACGAACGAATTTTTACCATGGACAAAAACATTTTTCGCCTTAATTGGACACGTGTCGCGACGTCCATTCATCCCTGCTTTAAATCCAAACCCAAAAATTTGCTTGCCTGAAATAGCATCTCTCGTTGCAAATAAAGAATATAATGTATCAGCTTGCTTCTCTTAATTGGTCCGCCATTTTCTTTTACTACCCGCGTTGCATTTTTCGCGATGAAAGTCACGCGTCTTCCATCTTTATTCGATAATATTTCATCGATTGCTTAATACGAATTCCTGTGCTTTCCTCACGCCAATTTCTTGCTCGAAATTGTACCGGTTCTTTGGCTATTTTCAAAATTCTTCCTCTTGATTCTAACAGTTCGCGCCATTTTACGTACTGGTGTTACTACGCCTGCCAACCCTTGTTTTATTCGTTTTTTCACGCGACAAAAAGTAGTCCCGAATACTCGCGACCGGACAGCCTCCCCCTGGTCTCGCGGCAATGCCACGGCCCCATTTAAAAAAAATCAATACTTAATAATTACCAATTAATACACAGACTAACGTCGAACAGCTCGCGACACACGGATTATCCTAGAAAAACCTCGATATCGCCATGACACATTTCTTCATTAACATTTTTCATTAACGAAAGCCTCAATTGCCTTTCTAAATAAATGATAACGGCCAAGTAATTTTGCAACGAAAAAAATGTATTCTATCTAACAAGCACTAAATTATGTCTCATTAAAACATAGAATTATATAAAAATATTGGGTAAATGTAATTTTTTAATAGAATTCTACCTGTGATCCCAGGTAATGATATTTCATTGATTTGAGAAATACTTTTGTAGAACAGTAATGCAAGTTATAACGATAAGGGTATGAGGGCGAGGTTAGGAATCACGGTTTCTTATACCAGAGAACATATATGTTCTCTGCTTATACATCTTGTGTTCATTTGAATATTCACAGTATTTATATATCATGACGATCATGACACATTGCAAGAAATGAATTGAAACAAATGACTGTATTATGTGAAAAAGAAAATAAAAACCCATTAACCTCATCATGTGTATTCATTCTACAAGTTTATAGTAATTTCATCTATTTAAATTCAAAGTATTTTTACAGCATTTTATTTATATTAAAAATATGATTTTTAGCATTTTAAGAAAATATAATTAAATTTTAAAAATTTTCTAAACAATTTTGCAAAATCAATACACGGTCATTTCCAAGAGAAATATAGGATATCATTTCTTATAAATTAGCGAAAATATGTCGGGATTGCAACGCTGCGGTTTTATTTCTCTTTTATACAGTGTCAGTGAGAAACCATTGAACCTCTGGTCAAAGCACATTTCGCAGGATGGAAAAATTCGTAGACTAAAGGACGATGCATTAAATGGAGATAAAGTTGTCGAAATAATGGGACCACATGAGACACCAGTGCCCACGAATATATCCTGCCCTTCAGATCCTACAGAAGTCTTACACATAAAACTTCCTGTGCTTGTACTAGTCGTAAAAAATTTGGAATTGAAGTTCAAATTGGAATTTCAGGTATCGCACTGAATATTGTAAAAATTACATTAAAAAACGTTTGCTTTTGCAAATTTAATTTTAGATAACAAATTATGCATCTTCTTAGCTTGTAGACAAGAAAGGATATCGTCGGAAATTCACACTGACTACATATGATCATGATAAATTACCAATTGCTGATATGAGTGCAGCTTGCTTATCATTAAAACTAGAAGAGGGTTGGAATAACTTAGAAATAAATTTTCAACTATTATGTTCACGTGCTTATGGTGTGGATTATGAGGCTTTACAACGTATTATCATATATCCAAATTGTCGAATTAGAAGAGTGAATTTACAAGATCGTCATTATGGACAGGAAGAGATACCAGTCGAGTTGATTCAAGCCTTTTTTGATATGTACATGTTGAAATGGGGTATCCACTTAGTCGAAAGAAGTTCTCAGACTGAGGAATCCCAAACTGGTGCGTTTTAAATAATTTATATATATATATATATTAATTATAAGAATATTTTCTTACCTAATATTAATAATGTGTAAAGTCTTGATTTTAATGACTTAATTGTTGAATTTAATATTTAACGCTTATACTTTAGGTCCTTTGCAACCGTGCGATTTGGTATATTTTACAACTGACAGTACAACCTCAATTTTAACGACAGCTTCGAGTCCAGTTGCATTTAATGATACTGATAAAAAATTAATTGAAAAACCTGTTAATAAAAATAGGAATATTCTTACTACTTTGATGAACGAGGGAACGATTGTATTTAAAAATAATTCCAAATCTGTTAATGAACTTTGGAAAGAAGTCAAGGTAGCAAGTAACGTTGAATTGGGTAGAATGCAGAGTAATGTTAAGACTAGCATTACAAATTATTCTGTGAATATACCGATAGAAAAAAAGAAAGTAATAATTTCGAAAGGACATAAAGAAATGATTGGTAAAAACGGAAAAGTAAAAAAAAGTGGAACGGATACGAAATACAAACATTTAAACGAATCCGGCTCGTTGTTAAAATCATTTCCGTATATTGAGAAAAGCGAATACCTTAAAATACAAACACATAAGAATTTTGCTAATGAACAATCCAAAAATAGTGGACTAATATTTCAGGACTTGCTTAACAATTATACCTCTGTTGACAATTCGATTGATAAAAATATATCAAAACATGTTGCTCATATGAAATCAAAGGTTACTACAAAAGTACTACAATCGCACACCAGTTTAAAGAATTTTAGTTCGAATTATGCAATGCAAAAAAATAAGTGCCTCGCAATTTCCAAGCAAAATGTAGAATCGTACGAACAACCACATATTGATTCAGTATTGAATAAATCAAAAATAAATGAAAGCCACAGTTGTTTAAAGGCAGAAAACGTCAAAACCATAAAGAATATTATAGGCGAAGTACAAAGAATCCGTGAGGAACTGAATGATCAAGAACGAAATATACAGAATTTGAATAGTTCATCACAAAATGTACCAGATATTGTTGAAGTCCAGTCAAAATCCTTAGATGGGAAACCAAAAGAGACAGTATTGGCTACCGATCAAGCTGTAGGAAATTTTTTGGAATTGCGCCATACGATAAACAAGAAACTCTTAGAAAAATTGCACAGTAAAGGCTTAACAATGACTGAAATTGAACTATCAATTTATAATTCAAAAAATCGTCGAAACTGTTATGGACAAGGGAAGTTAATTAAGAGCCATAAAGGTTGTATTAGTAAAGGCAGTGGTCTCAGTAGAATCAAAGCTTTAGAAGTTGATATGTCACTGAAACGTGAACAGTTGCTCTTAAATGATAAAATGTGTATGGAATTAAGAAATGACTTGGATACTACATTATTGGAATTAAATTCGACTCATGTTCGAATAACTCCTGATATGGTGGAAGATACGGTTGGAAAGATTATTGATAGTGCTTCAAGAATATCAAATGCTCAACATTTTCCCATGCGTGAGATTGAATTTTTCAAGAAAAAAATGTTGTATACTGATGAAAAGAATACACGTGATGAAAATATGATACAGAATTGTCCATATTTAAAAGAGAACAAGGTCAGCTGTGATATTATCGAAGGTACGGAAAAATATAACGAAGGTCACGCTGTGAATGTGTTATTTCAACGACAATCGTGCTTAAACAAACATGAATTTGGAGCTATTCGATGAACATATATCTTAAGAGAAAGAACTATTAATTCAAAATTAGGTAACATAAGGAAAAATGTTGTATTGAACATTATACACCATTTTTTATTGTGCGTATTAAATAAAGTGAAACGAGCAAAGAAACTGTATAACGAGTCCCTTTTACTTTCCTGATAAAGATTTTCAAGTGTGGTTTTGATATTCTTTCTGAATCACTTTTTAACAAAAAACATAGTCTTTTAGATTAAGTTACTTTTAAATAGGCACTTTCTTAATCTCAACACTTTGCTTTATTCTGAATCGGAAGGAACAATTTAAATTCTGCTGGCAATTCATCCTCCGAATAAAGTCTATCTGAAAAGTACACCCTGCGTATCCTGCAGTTGGCATGAATTTGAACTCTCAATGTTTCCACATAGTTTGTTCCATAAGCCCTGCGCGTAAAGTCTGCTAAGTTGAATTGTATCTGATTCCACCCATCGTCTAATCGCATTGGCATTGTACAAATAAATGGTTTTACCCTAGTTGTTGATTGATAATTACTGGCACGAAAACGTCGTCGTACGTTTTTGTCATCGATTACCTAGAATAGACAAATTCATATTAATACAAGATAAAACCATATACTGAATAATTAAATCTATACAAACAACTTACTTGAACCTCAAAGGTGAAATACTTTTTCAAGTTTTTGATAATCATTACCAAAAATGGTAACTTTATACCCAGTGTCTTTCTCGGATCAGCAGGACAAGTGATGTATGTCGTACTCACATTACTACCAAGTATTTCCAACACCAAACTCTGAATGTCATTATCAGTTATTCTCTTGATATGTCCATTTCGTACTTTCTTATCCCAAATCTGGAGTGGCTTGCTACCAATACTGTACAAAATGGATAGAAATCCACTTTGGAACGTGTTTTTAAACATTTTCTTCTTTCTCGTCAACCACACAGGATGCGTACAGTTCACTTGTCAGTATTTCTCTTCCTGGACTGCAGTGTTGAGTAGAAGTTTGAAAAATTAATGAACATCCAAGGTTTAACCTCAACTACTTCCAAGCCGGTATTCCATGAAGCTTTTCGGTACTTCTGTAGATGCTATGTAGTGACACGTCCCAGGCAGAGTCATGTCTTTTAGCTACGAAGAATTTGTATTTCGTGAATTCTTCGCGCTACAGAGTTATATATAAATTTCCTGACGAATTTCTCATTTTTCCAAAAGGATTCGTTTACTTTTCAGATACAAACACTCTACAGCCAGGCCAAGCATGCCTTTTTCTGATATAATGTTTGGCAACTGTTTGATCAATATTACCAACATAAAATCGTTTACGCGTGCAGCGCCTTCTAAAATTGTTCAAACATTCAAAGATAACATATTTGCAACGTACGTTTTACATTTATCTTCTAATACATACAACCCCTTTAGATCAATCAACAGTTAACTTTGCTTCTTGACATAATCATAAATCTATTACGTCTATTTTGAATTTAATAGTTTCTATAAAATGAACTAACTTCCTTTTGCAAATATATTCTCATTCGATTAGCACACTCGTATATTGTGATTTATTATGGAGATATGGAAAAATACGAGATAGTATTATTTAAGGCACTTTTATTTAAAGAATAGATTTTTCTTTAGGTTACAATAGTAAAATTTCACCAGCCATTTTCCCAATATCAATCTTAACGTGTTAATAATAATCTTTTCATGGAAAAATGGCTATCGCATGGGAACCCATAGCCAGGTACTGAGTATAGAAAAAGTATTAATAATATCGCGCCAACTCTCTTTCGACCATTGAAATATGACAGATTTATACATAATAAAATATCGCTCATTAAAATATCTCCCTCCATAGACGTTGTGAGGAATTTCAAAATACACATATGTGTTGAATTATCTTGAAAAATCAGCGTTTCCATAACACATCCAAGACGTTTCTAAATAACAGAACAGTTTTTCGTATGTACAAATAATAAATTGCTACAGTACAATAACGAATATACCGTTTAAATACATTTTCGAAATTGTTAAAAGTCTTGTCCGTTGCGACAAACCGTAACAGCACCAATGCTTACATTTAAACCATAATCGAATTACGTAGTCTTGAACGAAGAAGGAAATAATTTTTTAAACACGCAAAATAAACGTGAAAAACGAACAGATAAAGCAGTGCAAACGTGGATGAAAAATCAATCTACCCGAACGAAAAGGCAACACTTGATTTTCTCACGATAACTCAACACGGGACAACATATATACATAATGCCGCCAAATTCAAAATCTACGATCACTTAAAAGCTAGAATATGCTTTGCGACTTGCGCTGGCAGTATTACGATTGAACGTGACATTTTTCTTTTTAACATTTGTTGTGTCCCAGACATATTACTCTTTCCCATTGCCCTGCATTTCAAATATGGATCAACGGTCGAATCGAGTTCAGCCATTTAAACTTTTAGGATAGGGAGAAACATTAAAGCTACGAAGCATATTTAACAAAATTTTTAAATCGACGTCGCGAACGTGTTTGGAATATTTTCGTGATAAAAATATGTCTCTGTCATACAGTCCGCTTGCGTCACACGTAAGATGTCGAGAACGATGCAACGTTTCTTTATTTTTTTCATATTATTCAACATCTCTTTAGCATCTCCAAAAAAAAAAAACGATATCACGTTGCTTCGACTACTATGGCAACAACACTCCGAAAAAAAAGCGTCTAGTCCTGGGACCTTAAGCGTTTCCTTAATTACAGCGTTCTTCCAACAATCAAATTAACTCGCGTTAATTGCGTGAACGCTCGAATAGTCGCCCGAGGTATTTTCGCGTGTTGAGAATTCAAAAGCAAACGTATTCATTAACATATTCAATGATCCCTGCTAATCTTGCCGCATCGTAATTGCATTAAGTTATTTTCTCTTTAGTTGCTAAGCAGTAAAAACGTTCGTACTACGACAACAACAACAACAACAATAATAATAATGACAAAATCCTTAAATAGCAACGCGAAAAGATCTCGGGGGGGGGGGGGGGGGGGGGGGAACAACCCACAATTAAAATTGAGGTTTGTTCGTTTGGCACGGGGTTATTCATTTAT